>CM076581.1:228860771-229037861 GCA_034641835.2 Pinus albicaulis | reverse complement strand
GGGTTCTTTTTTGATTGAATTATTTTCTCTAGTATGTTACATCATTTCACAATCGACCTAAATTTTGGGGTTGCAAATCACATCCTCCCAAATTCACTACAAGAAAAAAGGACATTGGTGAGGGGCGAAAATGGTCACCATAAACTCATTGGTGAGGGTCAAAAGAGCCTTCGTCACCAAAAACTGAACGTCACCAAAGGTGGCATCGCCGAAAGTATAGGTGTTGTGGTGACATTCAAAGTCCGTCACCAATAATGATTTATAGTGATGGATAGTGACCGTCACCATTTCATATGAGCAATGGTGACAAACAATAGCCTCCGTCACCAAAAAACTGAACGTCACCAAAGGTGGCGTCGCCGAAAGTATGTGTTATGGTGACATTCAAGGTCCGTCACGAATATTGATTATAATGACGGATAGTGACCGTCACCATTTCATATGAACAACAACAATTTTTTGTGATGGACCTTTCATGGCCATCACTATTGGTGCATATATATGGCAACGTTCATTGACCGTCACCATAAACGCATTGGTGACATCAAGGTCCGTCACGAATAATGACTATAATGACAAACAGTGACCCTCACCATTTCATATAAACAACAACGATTTATGGTGATGGACCTTTAATGGTCGTCACTATTGATGCGTATATATGGTGGCGTTCGTTGACCGTCACCATTTCATATTTTGGTGAGGGTCAAAAAATGTCACCATAAGCTCATTGGTGATGGTCAAAAGAGCATTCGTCACCAAAAAATGATCTTCGTCATTCCCTATATATGAATATTAGGGCACGATGGAATCGAACCACCAACCTCCTGCTTGTAAAGCAGGTGCTCTTCCATTGAGCTAGCACCCTTTAAAGAATTAGACTTTAAACTAGAAATTTCCCCTAAAGGTGCAAAGATACACCAAAGGAATAGAAAATCTAGGAAGATCAAAAGTTTCTAGAAATAATATGTTCAATATACATAATAAAAAGACAATAAGAATAACTTTTGATATAATCTAACAAAGCATGTACTACGTAGGAGAATAATTGGAAAGCACAACTAGAAATTTGAATCACAACATAACAATATAAAAGAACATGCAACAGGAAAGGAACAACTCCATAGTTTGAGAAATATGAACAATCCATGGGCATGTTCTTATATATTGATATAGATAACGAAATAGAAATCTAGATTTATGAAATTCAAGTATCACACAAGAATGTCTTGAACAAATATGAATATGTAAAATAGTATTTTTTTCATTTGGATTTACCTTGGAGAACCTCGGGAATTTTTTTCCACAGAAAAAGCCAATAAACATAACAACATGGACCTCAAGAGCAATTTTGCAGGGGATAAAATATGAAGGTAAAGCAAGAGAGAAGTATTCAAAGAAAATTATGAAAAGCATATCTAGAAATAACTGAGAACCCTCTGAAGTAAACCACACATTTATCTTCATGACCAGTACACTTGCAAAAAATATTAGAATAAATTATGAACTATTCCACCAAAAAACAGTGAATTTTTCCACTAAAATACAGTTTCAAATTAATCACTAGCATGAAGCTAACTTCTCTGCAAAAATAGGGAAGTTTCAAGACAATGTATAATAGCTTGCATGGAAATCGTGTTGATAAAACCTTCCAAGGAATAAGACCACAACAGTCAACAAGAGTGCCATCATACTTAATACTATCAAAGAGTGGTCAATAGCAAAAGTGAATTGATGGACCTTCATAACTTGCATTGGTTCCTTATCCTTCATCCAACCCTAAAATTTTAGACCAAGGTTAACATTTTGAAGGGAAATTAAGAAAAGTCACATGATCTTGTGAAATAAGATTTTTATCACTACCATTAACTATAATGCAATAGTTTTGCACAAACAAAGAATCCTTGTCTGAATTGAAGTAGTCAGTGATGATTAAGACTAATTGTGGGCTTAGAATTGTTTTTCCATTTTTTTTTTGAATTGTTAGAATTACCGTACTTAGTAGCAGAGGCATTCCCACCATGGATTGGGAAGTCCATAACAACCACTTATGTAACTGGGATTGTTGACTATAATCATTTTAACCTTCTCCTTCCTTTTGCTCAGCCACTGAAATATGTGTTGAGAACTCTTTGCTTAAGACATCCCTCATTAGAATGGGTAGACCATTAGTGATAATAACAATATTCTCGTAACATTTCCACTATCATTACAATTGCTTTTGGGCTAAAACTTAGACTTATGGGTATCTTTGTCATGCCTTGTAAACAAATGAATATGACAAGGGGAAGGAGCAAAAGAAGAGGGATTAGAAAACATCCACTGAGAGGAGCTTGAATCGTTGTCAATGATGCTCCATCTTTAGGGACCGCTTCCGTAACTTGCTTTCAATATTCAAGGCAAGCCAGAAAGCCTTGCTCCAATGAACTGAGTGCATGCAAAGTCCATCTTGTGTTGAATATGAAACAAGAGACACTTGATAAAATTGAAACATTAATCCCCAACGATGAATTTTTCAATATACTAATGAAAAATCAATACCAGCAAATGTCAGATAGGCAGCCACCGCTAAGTAGCTCCTTCCTAAGAGGTTAGAAACATTTTCTAATAACTAGTTTGTAGAAGCCATCGAAATCACTCGACATGCACCACATTGCACATAGCATGTTGAGTTGTGGGAGAAAGAATATTTAATTAGAATGCACCCTTTTGCGAGAGTAACGACATTTTGGAGAAACAAAAATGCCTATGATAAGTGATATACCTGTTGAAGGTATAGAAATACTGCCAGCAGATTAGGAGGTTGGTCCAGACCCCAAGAGATATCTAGGGAACAACCCCAAACCCAAGTAGCTCTGAGGTAATTGCAGAAACATTGAGAAGGAATGTGAAGGAAAAAGTCTTGCAATCAAACTAAACTCACAGGATAACTACGATCCAAGAGTGACAAATTTCTGGATAGTTCCTTAGTCTAAAGAGACTAGAAGCTCATGCAACACTAGAAAGTTATTTATTGGGCAAAGAGAATGTTGTGCATCTTGCAGATGCAAACTACTCTTGCACGTGATGGGAAAAAGGGCTTGCAAAAAGATGCCCTATGTGCAGCATCAACACACACAACATTCTCTTTTGCCCAATGCACTAACCTTCTAGTTGTGGCCAAATAGCACTTGGGTCACAATGGCAAGGCTTTCAGTAGTAAGCACTTACCAAATCTTCAACAATTTGTGCTACTGTACCAGAACTAGATCTTGGACCTATGCTAAGATGTGAGGTGTTTTCACTGCAAGACATCAAGCAGCGTCTTTAGCATTCAGAGCTGACAAACTTGAGAAACACCTTGGCCAGGGAGAAACAGTCAGAAAGAAACGAACAAATAATAATAATAATAACTCTAGAAGATTATAAATAAGAAATCCTGCTATCACTGCACTGGAGGTGCAAGCCTTCACTTTTTTATTTTTCATTATAATTGGCACAAAATCCCTCCAATCCTAGCCTGTCACATTTTTGCATTTAGCAACAGTTAAATCCTTTTTAATTTGATCATGTATGAATCCCAATGGACATCTAGTATTATATATGCCATACATAACATTTAGGAAGCCAAAACAAGTAAATGTAATAATTGTAACTTCTTATCAGGAAATGTTAGTTACAGTAACAGCAATGGTATGCCAATTGCATAAGCCATATGTATCTCATGTGGAAAGGTTGATTGTAATCCTTGTGTGAGCCAAAATCTCAATAAATAGCAACATAAAGAACTAATATGCAGCGGAATTGTTGTAAAAACTATTTTATAAATGGGAAAGGTAGTGAATTATGGAATAGAATATCATGCATACTACCTATTTAGTTTCTTACCCTGCAATATCATTTTCAGTTTCTTTAATATTTGGGTGCATTGCTAGGTTATGATATAGTCGTTTATATGCAAATTTTAGTCACTTTTTTAGTAACTAATTAGGTTGGGTATGTATAAATGCTACCCAGATATCGAGTTTGACTCCTAGAAAAAAGGACATGCAATTTTAAATAAATGAGAACATGTTTCATAATGACCAATAATAGAATATTGGCCAAAACGCTTCTTTTCTTTCACGCCGAGGGATGAGACTGAAGTCTGTAAAAAGTAGGGATGTTTGTTTTTTAAATAAGCCAAACGAAAAAAACCCAAAGTTTTATTATATTTTTCCACTGTCACTTCTTAAATAGATGCTCTGTTCTTAAAACCATCAACAACCTTTTCTTACAGACTTGCTTTAGGATCAATGGAAGAGGACCCTTACTAATTTCTTGTAAAGCTTACCAGACCTCAAATGATAGTGATAAATTCTGATGTTATTGTTGCACATCATCTAGTGTACACACCATTGTTTGTTGTTGTGACAAGGGTTACTGTATAATCAACATTGACTTAACTATCATTGACACTTCACTATCACTATATGTCATTGTGTTGAATCTAATACATCATCCCGTCATATATTATAGAAAGATAGAAGGTAATTACAGTCACCTTCCTGAGTCATTGTCTTGCCAATTTTTTTCCGCTACTGTCATGCAATTGTCAATTTCAAGGATTCATTGCAACAATTTGCAATATATATACAAGGTCAGCTATTTAAGCTTTTTCCCATATTCAATAGTGACGAAATTGTTGCACATATTCCAAAAATCTTCAAATATTGAATGTTATTACTCTTCAAATCCTGGACTTCAGATTAGGTCTAAAACTCTTTATTACTTTAAGAGCCAAAACAAAGAACAAACAAAAATGTAATATTTTTGATAGAATATTAAAAGTGATAAAATTGTAAACCAGGATTTAAGCATTAAAGCACTTGTAATGGAAACATGCACATTGTATGTGTTTTTGTTTATGGTATGACATTAAGAGATTAAAATACACCTTGTAACTTCTTGCCTTAATCATGGAAAATGGATTTTTATCTTTGTGGAGATGAGAATCTGGACATTTCGTTATAATTTATTTGGTTGATGAATGCTTTTCAATTCCTTGAATGGATAAATTTTGTAATTGCAATCGCAAGTGTATAATGGAATGAAAAATATAGTCATTATCACCTTTCAAACAATGCAATCCTTGCCAGACAATCTTCTCCAATGTGTGTCACAACAAAAACACTATCAGATCATTGTCTTATATAATACTATTGTTATTGCTATGTCACATATCTGCTCAAGCATACAAGGTATCTTGGTGTGAGGGTTTCTGACATCAACATATGTAGTTGTCAAGTATAGTATTTGTTGCTTATTGAGGTCAAGACTGCCATCAGTCCAAAACCTTGCAAGGCCTTTTATATGCTACTTCTGTCTAATATAGATAAAAGGCTTGCAGTGTGAGAACTATGAATAGTAGTCCTCTGTCTATTCATACTGCTGCATATGGAGGAAGCCTTTGACAAAATTATTATATTCCCAACAATGACGCTATAGTGAAGCCAACTTAAACACAAAATTCTGCTTGACTACCTTACATATTGCAGAGTTTTAATGCTTCAGAAACTATAATACGTATGAATAGACCTTGAAATATTTAGATTCAAACTCCAGAATTCTGAATCAATTTTTTGAATTATTCATCTTTATAATGGTGTTGGGTCGTAGATGACTAAATTTATGACCAACAAAGTGTAGAAGAATCACGATCTAAAATGGGTTGCATACATATCAGTAAAACAATTATCTGCAGATATGAAATAGGTCATATGCCCTTGCCCTAACCAGAGATGATTGAAATGCTTCAAGGAGTTGTAAACAATATTTTGGGGAATGTTCAAATAGTCCGCAAGATAAAAGGATCACTGGGAGGTTGGAGAAAAATGGGGGGAGAGAACACTTCATCAGAATAGGAATCGTCATTCTGGGGGGTGAGGAAGGAATTTTGGAAGGAGAGGTTTTCGTATTTGAACAAGTATAAATAGATCCTTGGCAGGGACAAACCTCTGCCCAAGTGGACCAATGCGGATGTGGAGGAGTTCATCCAATCAGATCTCGTCTATGGTCCTCGGCTGAAGCTCACACAAGAAGCTTCCAAGATAACAGCCACTGGGAGTTTGATCGGTGTGGTTTCAATAGCTAGGGTTTCATGGAAATATTCTAGGCATGGAATCAGAGCTATATTGTCCTTCAGTGCAGGAGCTACTTTTGGTTGGGTTTTTGGGAAGGAAATTGCAAACCATACACTTCGTCTATATAAGTTTGAATCCATGGATGCCCAGCTAAATTTTTTTGAGTGGTGGGAAAAGAAATCTGAAGGTAGATCTTGAGTTGCCTGGCGAAAACTTTGGTTT
This sequence comes from Pinus albicaulis, assembly GCA_034641835.2. Taxonomy (NCBI): domain Eukaryota; kingdom Viridiplantae; phylum Streptophyta; class Pinopsida; order Pinales; family Pinaceae; genus Pinus; species Pinus albicaulis. Next base: position 229,031,538 of record CM076581.1, on the reverse strand, counting down.
CTCACCATGCGTGCTTGAAAAATTTCATAGAATCATTTCAATGAATTGATGTTTGTTTTTATATTATTTGAAAAAAAAATGATAAAAGGATCACTAGTGTAAGTTCTAAATACAAGCCAACCCAAAAGGAACTTCAATACTTTCACGTCTTAACAACTCATCCTTGCTGATTGAACTGTAGCCCCAAGAGGATCAAAATAGCTCCTCACTTGACAAGATAGAAAATATGTTGAAATTCAAGGATTAGAGTGATATTCCACAAAGACGAGGGCTTATGCTACAATTCTGGAAACATCATCAATTGTTCATGCAATTTATTTTAGAGCCAAACAGTCAGTGAAATGTGATACCACCAAACCTTTCATGCTTAGTAATAAATTCCTAATGAGGGCTAAAATTATATATATATAAAAAAAAGGTTTTCAAGCAAGCTTGAATGGATTGTTAACAACCCTTACTGTTCATCGATTTATATTAATCACAGAGACAAGGGTGTTGCTCAGAAATTATGTTGCAGGGAGTTATTTGAATTATACAAGGATTTCCTCTTGCTAGTTTCTGTAGCCCTAGTTCTTACACATTGTTCAGCAATGAACCTATTGGCCGCAGAGGAAATCCTTGGATAAAAGACAATACCCTTAACGGGACGAAATTCTACTCCTTGAAATTATGAAACCAAACCAGATACTAAGAAATACACAGGAAATGGACGGAGAGATAAAGAAGTTGCTTCAAAAATATTAAAGAGGTTTTTAATGCTTGAAACTTACACAGATCAAGACCCTTCCTGCCATAGATGGAAGAAGAAATTATTGCACGTGAAGAGAGAGACGAAATTTTTTCCATTTTGTTGATTAATAGCTTTCCCTCGAGCCTAATAGAATAAGACCCACAACAAAAGCCCTAATCACTAATCCAACGGGAGATGTGTTTTGGGCGGGAGATGTGTTATTTTAACTCGAGGTCTAAAATTTAAACGAAAAATGAATACTCCATCCTTCCATTTTTCCAAACATCATTTTTAAATATATTATGCTCTCCAAATATCATTTTTAATATCATACTTATTGTTGTTTTGATGGATGGTGAGCGCATTCCTTGATTTTTTGTAATGTTAACAATTTTTTAAAAGGAAGTTTCAAAAATCAATTCAATTTCATTCTAACAAATTTATTTTAAAAACATTGATGATAAACCACATAGAAAGGTGTCGACCTTAAAAAATTTGTGATTTATCTAGAAGAGTTTTTCAAGAAATTAATTAATTAATTATTAAAATAAAATTGAGATAAAATAGTAAATTTAGGAGAGGTTTTTTCCACCCATGGTTTTGCTCGTGGTATTCCACCGTGCCAACAAGGGGGAATTAACCTGATCGTAGGTCCCAACTAGACCTGCTCTCATTTGGAATGGCTAATCCCACAGGTTTTAAGGATTGTTATAAGGGTTAGGGGAATAATTAGTTAGTGGTTAAGGGATTAAGGATTAGGGGCTTAGGGGTTAAGGGAATAAGGTCTTAGGAGTTAGAGGTTTAGGGGTTAGGGGAATAATGATTTAGTGGTTAAGGGGTTATAGATTGGGGGCTTAGGGGTTAATGGAATAATTAGTTAGTGGCTAAGGGATTAGATCGAGTTGGGGGAATAATAGGTTGGTGGGGAATAATGAGTTAGTGGTTAAGGGATTAGGGATTGGGGGCTTAGGGGTTAGGGGATTTAGGCGTAGTTAGGGGTTAGGTGAATAATGATTTAGTGGTTAAGGGATTATGGATTAGGGGCTTAGGGGTTAGGGAATTTAGCAGTTAAGGAAATGAGGGGTTAATGGGTTATGGGTTAAGAATTAACGGTTTATGTGTTTAGGGGTTAAGGGGTTAAGGGGTTAAGGGTTTAGGTGTTAGTGGTTTAGGGGTTTAAGGGTACAAAAAAGATAATGATTATAGGGTACAACAACAATATAAGGTTTATAGGTTGATTGATATTAACACTGATGGGGTAAGCTTCAATAGTGAAGTTGTTTTTGATGAGGAGGTTGGACCTTTCCAAACTTCTCCTAAGTTTTGAATTACCTAGAAGCTGGAAGGGGTTGAGGATTCAGGTTTCAAGCTTCAGGTCGCTGCACTTGAAGGGGGGTGGAAGATTTTGAGCATGATGAGTCTCCTAGACTAGTAATTTACAATCTAGATATAGATGGTCTAGGTCATGGTGAAAATACTGACTTCCGAACATTCTGTATAAGATCTACAGAGTTTGCAGAGCTTGTCAAGCAGGGAAGCTACATTGAATATAATTTTATGAAGGACAATCTTGGAGATCGTAGAGGGTCCTTCAGTTGGTACTTTCAGACATATGTGGACCAATGAACATGACATCAACCACTGGTGCTAGGTACTTCCATCCGTTTGTTGATTATTTCAGTAGAAAAATGTGGGTATTTTTTCTATAATTAAAATATGATGTGTTTAATGAATTTCAAAAGTTCAAAGCATTAATAGAGAAACAATTAGGTTGTCATATTGTTTCTCTTAGATATGATACTGGTGGGGAATTCTACCTAAAATATTTCAATAAATTTTGTGCTAAACATGGGATCCAAAGACAATATACTACACCTTACACTCCACAACAAAATGTATTGGTTTAGAGGAAAATTTGTACTATCACAAAGATGGTTAGGTGTAAGTTGCAGAGGAAGTCTATTCCAAATAGGTTTTGAGCTGAGGCAATGTTCACAATAGTATACCTATTGAATAGATCTCCCATGATGGCGATGAAGTAGAAGGTCACAAAGAACCATGGTTTGGAAGAAATTCCAAGTAATTAATCTTAAAGTTTTTGGTTCTATTGCCTACACTTGGATTCCAGCTAAGAAGATAACCAAATTAGATCCAAAGATAAAAGATAATGATTATAGGGTACAGCAACACTATAATTTTTATAGGTTGATTGATATTGACACTGATAGGGTAAGCTTCAATAGTGAATTTTTTTTTGATGAGGAGGTTGGACCTTTCCAAACTTCTCCTAAGTTTTGAATTTCTTAGAAGATGGAAGGGGTTGAGGATTCAGGTGTCAAGCTTCAGGTAGCTGCACTTGAAGGGGGGTGGAAGATTTTGAGCATGATGAGTCTCCTAGACAAGTAATCTATGATCTAGATATAGGTGGTCTAGGTCATGGTGACAATATTGACTTCCGAACATTTTGTAGAAGATCCACAGAGTTTGCAGAGCTTGTCAGGCAGGGAAGTTACATTGAATACCTTTTTATGAAGGCTAAGCTTGGAGACTGTAGAGGGTATTTCAGTTGGTACTTTCAAACATATGTGGACCAATGAACATTACATCAACCAATGGTGCTAGGTACTTCCTTCTGTTTGTTGATTATTTCAGTAGAAAAATGTGGGTATATTTTCTATAATTAAAATACGATGTGTTTAATGAATTTCAAAAGTTCAAATAATTAATAGAGAAACAGTTAGGTTGTCATATTGCCTCCCTTAGATATGATACTGGTGGGAAATTCTACTTAAAAGGTTTCAATAAATTTTGTGCTAAACATGGGATCCAAAGACAATATACTACACCTTACACTCCACAACAAAATGTATTGGTTGAGAGGCAAAACTGTACTATCACAAAGATGGCTAGGTTTAAGTTGCAAAGGAAGTCTATTCCAAATAGGTTTTGAGCTAAGGCAATGTTCACAATAGTGTACCTATTGAATAGATCTCCCACGATGGCGATGAAGTAGAAGGTCAAAAAGAATCATGGTTTGGAATAAAGTCCAAGTAAGTCATCTTAAATTTTTTGGTTGTACTGCCTACACTTGGATTCTAGCTAAGAAGATAACCAAATTAGATCCAAAGAGCAAAGCTAATGATTATATGGTACAACAATAGTATAATGTTTATAGGTTGATTGATAGTGACATTGGTAGGGTAAGCTTCAATAGTGAAGTTGTTGTTGATGAGGAGGTTGGACCTTTCCAAACTTCTCCTGAGTTTTGAATTACTTAGAAGCCAAGTGCCAATGTGTGTCAGGGAGTGTTATGCATGTTATGAAGTGGTAGGGCATGTCAAAAAGTGCTAAGTAGAGAGTGCCAATGCATGTTGATGAGTGTTAAGGAGTATTATGACAACACAAGGGAATAATAGGTAAAAATACATGGAAGTGAATGAATATGAGGGTATGTAGGGAGTGGCAATGAGTGATAGTTGTCATGCCAAGGAGGGAGTGAGAAGGTATTCTAAGCAATCACATGCCTTATTGACCACTCAATTTTTACCATTCTCACACCATAACAAAAACCATAAAAATTCCATTCTTAAAATCTATTGTGTAGTTTCCTAATGTCATTCAAGTAGAATCTCTCAATTACTTATGTCAGTAATGGTGAGATAGTTTCTTTATTCTCTTAAAGGAACTCTTTCTAGACAAGCACCCCATCAAACAAGTTTCATCGATTCAAAAAGAATGGAAATGAATGAATAAGAGGGTGTGTTTGGGGTGTTAGCGAGTGTCAGGCGTGGCAAGGGGGAAGTGACAAGGCATACTATGGAATGCTATGGCATTTCAAGAAGTGTCAGGGTGTGCTAATATGTTCCAGATAGTGCCAAGGCATGCCAGGCATGCCAAGACATGCCATGTGTTAAGGACGGAGTGTTAGCAAGTTCTAGGTGTGCTAAGGAGGGAGTGACAAGGTATGTTAGGAAATTCCAAGGCATCATAGAGTGCTAGGAAAGCATTCCAAGTTGTGCCAAGTTCCAGGGTGTGCCAATGTGTGCCAAGGAGTGTTAGGGAGTGCTATAGAAACACAAAGTAGCACTATGTCACAATGCATGGAAATGAATGAATAATAGTGTGTGACAAGGAGTTTCAATGAGTTCCATGTGTGATAAGGAGGAGTGACAAGGAATGCTTGGAAGTGATAAGGAATGATAGAGTGTTATGGTGGGATGAATCCAAGATGTGCCAATGTGTGCAAGGAAGTGTTAACTAGGAGTGCTCGAGAAACACAAGGGACACAATGTCAAAATGCATGGAAATGAACAAATAAGAGTTTGGGATTGGAAGTGTCAGTGACTTCCAGGTGTGCTAAGGGGGTATTGACAACGAATGTTAGGCAGTGTTAAGGCATGCTAGAGGCCAGGGCGACATGCCAAAGGGCGACATGCAAAGATGTCCTCAAGATGTCCTAGGTCTTAGGGTGTATCAACCACTGTGCAGGAGTGTTAAGGAATGATATGGAAACAAAGAGAGCACTTGGTAAATGCATGAAAATGAATGAATATGAGTTTGTGATTGGATTTTTCAATGAGCTCTAGGTGTGCTAAGGGAGGAGAGTGAAAAGGTATTCTAGGTAGTACCAATGAATTTGGAGCTATCACCCAAAAATTCTCAAAACATCATTGCGTCAACTCTACTTTTCGTCATGATTTCAAGGAGTTTTAGAAGTCATTTTAAGTCATTGGTAAAGGATAGGTCATATTACAAGTTCAAATTAAGTCTTCTAGGTCCACTCCATGATCAATAAACTCTGAAATTTTACCTTGTTTTAGTCATGGTATTAGATAGGTGTTAGGTAATTTCATGCTTTGAAGGGTAGCTAATAGGGTTAGAGTCTCAAAAGTCTCATTTCGATTTCCAAACAATGTTTAACAACCTTATTCCATGGTTTGAAGGTCCCATCATCCGAGCAAGTCATTCCATTAGGTTTTCGGGTCAAATTTTTCAAGTTTCAATCATGTTAGGAATTATAGGAATTCACGTTTTCGTAGCGCCTTCGTAGCGCATTTAGTTCAAAAAGGTGATTTGTCTTCTTAATGGCTGAAACAACCTTTTCGGTAATACATTTTTGGTTTTAGTAGTAAACTTCCAAAGGGGTTCCTGAGCAACTAAAAACTCATTTTTGAAACCTGAAAGAGGTTTTTCTTCCTAACATACTTACCTACAAAAACCTATCTCTGTTTCTCCAAATTCATTATGAGGTGGGGTAAATTGATCACTCAACTTGCGCTACGAAATTGTTGAAAGTCATTGAGAGAAAAAACTTTATTTTCTATTTTTAGTAGTCAACTTCATGATCATTTTCTGGCCACAAGAAAACGTCTTTTGGAATTATGAAAGAGGTTTTTATTCATAAAATCTCCTTCTACAGTAACCTATCTCAATTGTCTCACAAGTGTTACCATTTGGGAGATACAAGGGTTTCTTTAAAGCGATATTTTCAGAAATCAGAATTTTCCAGTTTTACACAGGTTGTTCAAAGATAGTTTCTAGGCAGTAGGAGAGGTATTTCAAAAAACCAATAGAGGTTTTTGTTCAAGACATCATGGTTTCCACAATAATCCTTCAGTTTTGAAATATACTTTATGGGTGAGAAAATAAAAGCTTTGTCTCAACACCTATTTTTCAGATAAATCAGAACAGTAAGTTATAATTTCTTAATGTAGTTTTGTTGTGGAGAAGGACTTCACTTTTTGAAAAAAATTCAAGGATGAAATATGTTGATTATTAAAGCCTGTATACATCATGGAAAAAGTGAAATAAATTTTAAAAATTTATATTTTTAAAAAAATTTGTTGTAGATGACATACACAGCAGTTTCGTAGCACACTACGAAACTGCTGTAGGTGCAGTTTTGAGCATTTTATTAAGGTTTCAAGAGGTAAAACATTTGGTTTTTGAAGTGTTGATGCTGCTAGAGGATGGAAAGGGTTAAAAAATTAAGTTACAAGTGTTAAAGTAGAATAAATTGTATGTTAAGAGATGTTTACAAAGACATAGTTACTGCGCTATGAAAACAGTTGATATTTTCATAGTGCAAACACATCAGCTCTCTTTACACTTTTTCAAGGACTTAATTTTGCACAGGTGGAAGGGCATGGTTCTATGGAAGTGATAACACATGTCACTTGTCTAAAAAATTTTAAATTTCTAGCAAAAGTGTTGGAAGACAAGCATGGAGGTAAGGGCTAAATTTCAGCAAACTCTGTTTCCTGGTTTCTAGGGCAGTTAGGTCATGGAACAATAGGGTTCATAACAAGGCTGGAGGCATCACCAAATTCGACCTCATGAGGTTGCAGGTGGCAAAGGATGAATTGAATACTATATAAGGTTTTTATAAGTATATTTAGGAGTTTTAGTCCAATTTGAATTAGGACTCCTGAAGAGATGAGTTGGGCACAATGGGTTGCCAATGATGGTACGTTTTAGGGTGGTTACATACTCTGTGAATAATAGAAATTTGAATTCTCTTGATGATGGATCATAGAATCCAATATTTTAAAAGCTATATATGAATCAAGAGGTCGAATTAGAGGAGGGTTGAAGACTTTTTGGAAAATTGGTGCATATTGTAAAAGACTATTTCAGCTAATGCAGAGAGCTTCTATTTGACCAACTTGAGATTTAGAAAGGGCATTTAGTGTTTTCCTACTCTATCAGTACTCTTACATATCTTATTTGCAGTGGTGTTCATCTATATTACTGAGAACTCATCTTCAAGATGCTCTGAATTCCTTTATAAATGCACTGACTGTGTTTTTACATGTTTCAAGTGTGTGTCTCATGACTAAAAACCTTGATATGCCTCAACTTCCATGTCAATTAGATTGACTGATTTTCTGAGACTACTTTGACTCAATAATGCCCAATGTATACATGTTGATGTTAGTTTCAACCTACAGGTTGGAAAATGTTATCTAAGCATAGCACTTTGTAAAGCTTTGGATTGAATGATATATACAGTAACAATACCACTTTCCTTTCACATGAGATTCTTAGTGTATTTCAATGAGTTTATGTCCTATCATTTGAAATGTTTTTCTTCCATATTTTAAGTGATTATTACTCAGAAACTCATAACTGATCATGCTCTGACTTCCTTTAAGTATTTAGCTATGGTGAAATCCCTTTCAGTAGTTTCGCTTTCAATACCTTGATGTCTCATTACTCAGAATTCGTGTGCTACATGCTCTGACTTCCTTTGAACCTCAAGTTATTTGGATTATCCTAAATGTGTTATTCTTTCATTGAATTATATGCAAACCTCAGCTTCCAAAAGGAAAGCCTTTGTCATCTTTATCCCTATCACTGACTCCATAGCCCAATGGTAGTAAGCATTCATCTTCTCAACCTAAACCGAAACACAAATAATAGAGTTAGCCATATATCTATATCCCATATCAATTAACCCTTGAGAGAGCCCTCTCAGCCGAGGGGAGGCTAAGCCTCAGCTAAATATTGGTTTGAAATAGTTACAGACCGAAGTGGTCTCATGAGCAGCCTCTATCGTGTCCTATTTTGGTGATACGCTTATGCGTCCGCTGTGATCCCGAAGATTATCTATTCCCAAAATCAAGAAGTCAACTTCCGGCTGCAGCGGTGGAGCTTCCGGTGTAATCGTTAGAGGTTGCAAAACTACCTTGGTGACTCCACACATCAAATAATCAAATTGGAAGGTGAATCCACCGGCGAGAAGATCAAAAGAGTTTGATGAAGTTTCAAGATAAGTTCCATTGCAAGAATTAATGCCAGGTATGCCCCTATGAATCGGGGTCTCATATCCTTGGTTTTCTCGAAACCCTATGCCAAAGGTTGATTGGTTAGATGATCTTCCAATATTCAAAGATGAAAAGAAAGACAATGCTTTCATTTGGTTAGGTTTCTATCCGCATGTACATAGTTTTAAGGTTTAGATCCCCGAAGATTGTCTTATGAAGATGTTTATGACTACTCTAGAAGGAAAAAAAAATCATGTTCTTGGTATAAAGGTTTAGAAAATGGTCTATTATATTCTCGTTGCTAATTTTCATGATGAATTCTATGAGATGTATAAAGCGTGTCATCCCTCTTTATTGATGGTCAAAGACTGTTGTAAACACTCGAGAGTTTTATTGAATATTTGGAGAATTGTTATGAAGATGATGAGTTTATGGATGAGGAAATTTTAGAAGCCCTTCATAACAATACCTTTCATCAACAAGAAGAACACCAAGAAGAAAGGATAATACCTCCCTTATATGAAAATGAAACCTAGTAGGACTTTACTTATGAAAATTATGACACATCCCTTCCGAGTTTGGCACTCAACAGAGGGTTGGTCAATCTCTTTGATCATCATGAGTATGAGAACTATTTCAAACAAAGTTAAGAGGAAATATTGGAAATTGCTTGCTACAACCTCAAGTACAGGAAAGGGTTGATTACTTTTGTCATACTTTGCAGTAGCCTACTTCAAAGAATGATCATAATAATGAGGACAACTACACTGGCTCGTGGAAATCATTCGTAAAGGCAAATGGATAGTTTATCAAATAAATTTTGTGTGGCCAAAGACCAATTGTTAGAAGTTACAAAAGATTATGAGGATCACTGCTTCGATCATGTATTCTCAGATCCTATAGCTTAACACATGGAAGAGTTTTACTCTCCAAACTGTTTCAGCTTTATTTTTACTATAGAAGATTAGTTACAATTTCGGTACATCATCACAATATCATAGTTTCTTTGAGTTCCAATGCATTCAAAAACCAAAATATCGCATAAAACTAATGATTGGTTACATTGAAATTTCATATTGATTGAGTAGAATGAAGTTTGTAGTTGATAGGGTAGGTAGGAATGTGAAAATGTTCAAGGTTGACCGAGCATTTTTAGTAGGCATGCTTGAAGCGCATTGGGTAGAATTTATAGTTTTATTTTAAAGGAATGGATTGGCAAAGACTGAGCAAATCCGCCTAGTGTACCAGGCACACTATCCCAAGTGAGCCACTATTATCACCCAAAAAATTCTCAAAACGCATATTGTGTCAACTCTACTTTTGGTCATGATTTCAAGGAGGTTTAGAAGTCATTTTAATTCATTGATAAAGGATAGGTCACATTACGAGTTCAAATGAAGTACTCTAGGTCCACTCTATGATCAATAAACTCGAAAGTTTACCTTGTTTTATTCATGGTCTTAGCAGGGTGTTAGTCATTTCATGCTTTAAAGGGTAGTCAAGTAGGGTTAGAGTCTCAAAAAAGTCTCATTTCCATTTCCTGCCAAAGCTAACAACCTTATTCCAAGGTTTCAGTGGTCCCATCATCCATTTAGAAGTCATTCCATTGTAGGGTTTAGGGTCAAATTTTGCAATCATGCTAGTAATTCACATTTTCGTAGCGTGGAAATTTCCAGTTCAAAAAGGTGATTTGCACTATGAAATGGTTGAAACAACCTTTTTTAGCAAAAAGCCCTATTTTTCCGCTTTTAGTAGTCTTTTTCCGAGGGGTTCCTTGAGAGTAACCAAAACTAATTTTTTAAAAATTGAAATAGGTTTTTCTTCCTAACATATTGGAATACAAACCTATCCGAGTTTCTTCACATTCATTATGAGGTTGGAGAAATTGATCACTCAACTTGCGCTACGAAATGGCCGAGTCACCAGGCAAACTTCCGTTTTTTCTAGTTTTAGTTTTTTCAAGATCCGTTTATGGGCCACATGAAAAAGTATTTTGGAATTATGAAGGAGGTTTTCTTCATAAAAATTTTTATATACAATAAAACTATTCCCACTTTTCTCAAAAGTGTTGTTAGTTCGAGACATAAGGATTTATTTGAAGCCATATTTTAGAAATCAGATTTTCTAGTTTTATACAAAGTTGTTCAAAGATGCTTTCTAGGTAGTAGGAGAGTGTATTTAAAAAAAAATGATAGGTTTTTGTTGGGGGATATCACAAGATTCAAAAGCCTCCTTCAAGTTTTTAAAAATACATTATATGAGAAAATAAACTCTTAGTCTCAACACCTATTTTTCGATAAATTAGAACAAAGAAGTTATAATTTCTTAATGTAGTTTGTTGTGAGATGGACTTAACTTTTTGAAAACACTTCAAGGATGACATATGTTTATTATTAAAGCCTTTAGAAATCATGGAAAAATTCAAGAAATTTTAAAAAAACTGATATTTTTGAAAAGTTTGTTGTAGATTACATATTGTCAAAGAAGCCAGAGCACGTTACGAAACTCGTAGGTGCGCTGAGCATTTTGTTAAGGTTTCAAGATGTAAAACATCTTATTTTGAAGTTTTGATGCTGCTATAGTATGGAAAATAGTTAAAAAATGAAGTTCAAGTGTTAAAGCAGAATAAATTGGATGTTAAGATATTTTTACAAAGACATAGTTATCGCACTACGAAACAATCGATATTTTCATAAATAAGCAGTATACACTTACCTCTCTTTACATTCTTTCAAGGACTTAATTTTGCACAGAAGGGCATGGTTCTATGGAAGTGATAACGTATTTCACTTGTCTAAAAATGTTGAAATTTGTGCGCAAAGGTGTTGGAAGACAAGCAATTGAGGTAAGGATAAATTTCCGCAAAAATCAAGCTCGGTTTCTAGGGAAGTTAGGTCATGGAACAATGTGGTTCATAACAAGGCCGGAGGCATCACCAAATTCGACCTCATGAGGTTGCAATCGTCAAAATGAAGTATTTAAGTCTTAGATAAGGTTGTTGAAACATGTTTTGGGAGTTTCACTCCTATTTGTATTAGGACTCCTATAAGAGACAGCTTAGCCGCGCGCTGTAATTAAGAGTTTGTTTTAGAGCAGAATAGGTGTCAATATGAAATTTGAATTCTTCTTGAGGATCATAGAATCAAATATTGTAAAAGTTTATATATTAAGTAAGAGGTCGAATTAGCAAGGGGTTGAAGACTTTTTGGAAAAGGGTGCATATTGTAAAAAGACTATTTTAGCACGCAAAAGCTTCTATTTGACCAACTTGAGAGTTCCGTAAGGGGTGTTTAGTGTTTTCCTACTCTATCAATATTTCTTATATATCTTAATTGCAAGCAGTGTTCATTCATATTACTCGCAACTCATCTTCAAGATGCTCGACTTTATAAATGACCGACCGTGTTTTTACATGCTTCAAGTGTGTGTCTCATGACTCAAAAACCCTAATATTCCTCAACTTCCATTTCAATTTGATTCATTGATTTTTTGAGACTACTTTGACTCCATAATTCCCAATGTATACATGTCGATGTTAGCTTCAACCTGGCTAAAAGCTGGAAAATTTTATCTAAGCAAACCACTTTGTAATGATTTGGATTGACCGATATATACAGCATCAATACCACTTTCCTTTCACCTCGAGATTCTTAGTGTATTTCAATGAGTTTATGTCCCATCATTTGAAATGTTTTTTTTCCATAGTTTAGGTGCTTATTACTCATAATTCATGACTAATTATGCTCGACTTCCTTTAAGTATTTAGCTATGGTGAAATCCCTTTCAGTAGTTTTTCTTTCAATACCTCGATGTATCATTACTCGTAATTCATGTACCACATGCTCCGACTTCCTTGAATCTACAGTTATTGGGATTTTCCTTAATGTGTTATTCTTCATTGAATTATATACAAGCCCCCAACTTCCATAAGGAAAGCCTTTGTCATCTTTATCCCTACTGTTTCCTTACTCTATAGCCCAATGGTAGCAAGCATTCATCTTCTCAACCTAAACCAAAAACACAAATAATAGAGTTAGCCATCTATCTATATCCCATATCATTAACCCTTGAGAGAGCCCTCTCAAAGGAGGAGGCTAAGCCTCACTAAATATTGGTTTGAAATAGTTACACCGAAGTGGTCCGATGAGCAGCCTCATCGTGGTCCTATTTTGGTGATAACATAATGCTAGAGTGCTAGGGTGGCATGCCAAGATGTGTCAAAGTAGGTGCCAATGCATGCTAGGGAGTGTTAGGGGAGTGTTTGTAACACAAGGAAGCAATTAGATAAAAATGCATGGAAATGAACGAATAAGAGTGTGTGATACGGAGTGTCAATGAGTTCTAGGTGTGTTAAGGAGGGACTAACAAGGTTATATGCTAGGCAATGCCAAGGTATGTTAAACTACCAAGGTGTCAGAAGTGCTATGGTTTGTTAGGAGTGTAAAATCATGTCAAGGAATGTAGTAGGAGATGCTAACACATGCCACACAATTCCAAGGCATTTAAGATGTAAACTATGTTTCTTAGTTTTTTTACGACCACAAACTTGTATGTGATGAGCCTTGTCTTAGTAACTTGTTAAGTGGGATCAATTGAGATTGGACATGAGTAGTTTGATATGAGTTACATGTAGTTCTTAGGTGAACAAGGAATATGTTGAATTTCCATGACACATGAGAATTTGGGTTTCGCTTAGAATATTCGATGCAAACAAACTCAAGTGACACAACAAATCAACTTTTCACAATGAAATCTACACACATAAGGGAATCAATTAGTGCACATGAAAATTTTTAACTTTTCAAACCTTTCTTCATTAAATTACAAACCTGTAATAGAATAGGCTAGAGCTCTCAGACCAGAATGATGGCCCTTTACAACAAATCCTGACATAAGGAATACAAATAGGGCTTGGTGTTAGTCCTTCGACAACCAATATACCATGAACAAGACAACACTTGACCCAATTTTTGACAGACACACATAGGCCCCTTTTCAATCCACATGTCTTGAACACATCCGGAAGTTCCTCTTCCTCCCATTATGCAACCTCAATCTTCCTCTATCAATAAAATAAACTCCTTTATGTTACTAAACTCGGCTAAAAAAGTTCCCTCTTATCTACCTCTTTTTTCCTTTAAGTTCTCGTGCCACTTAAAGTTTTCTGATTAGTCAAGCCTTGCCAACTCGTTGTGAACAACTCTTTGTTCCGCCCACTTTTTCCATATTGTTGCTCCAAGATGACAAGTCTAGAGATATGGAGGTTTCCCTTCTCTCAATGACACAATACTCTACAATACAATGAACTAGGGCTCGTTCACTAGCCCACTTGATCGCTACTTTAGTCCTTCAAATTATGCACGTCCTTAGCCCCAATACACTTACCCTTCTACCAAGATTGTTTTCCTTCACAAGCATGTAAGACTTAGAGCTCTTCTTTCACTACCTAACAACCCTCCAATTGTACTTGACCGCCATCATTTTTCCCAACCATAGTAAATTGTTTTACCGATCTAGTGCCCACAACACCGCCCTCATCTAGGCTCTTCAAATATGCCACCTAATAGTGATTTGAGTCCTCTCAAAATCACTATTCCCCTGTACCAATTTTTTGTTGTCCAATCTATGAACAAATATGAACTACTCATCTTATCATCCTTCTAACAATTTGTAGATGACTAAACTAAGGTCACAATCATCCATTAATGTACCATTCACTAACCGTTTATGGTTACTCATTTCTTCATTCAAACTCTATGGACAAACTCCAACAAAATCAACTCTCTTCATGTCAATCCATTCCTCATATGGCACATTTATTTTGCTCCATATTTACTTGGGTTCCACCTTCCTTTGGATTTTCTATCTTCCGCACATACTTATGCAAACCATATCTCCAAATTTGTGGTATATATTGCAAAGGTAAACCTCTCTCTAAGGGTCACAACCCTCTTCTTCTATGTGCAATGACACAAAGATTAATGACATACCGTATGGATTGAACATGCTAGAACTCCTTCAATAGGGAATTATACTTCTATTCTAATTGCTTTAGAACAAACCATATCCACCCATATCAAAAAAGAAAACTCTTTTCCTCCATAAGAGACCCAGCCTAGCTCATATGGATCCATAGATTCTAGTCATTTCTTTGACTAAATCTTGACTTGAACTTTAGATCTCTACGACCCTCAAACTATGGTTACTTTCCTGGCCAATATTACACCTCTAACTACTGTTTATGGCTCCTACTCCTTAGTGGAAGACTCCTCCTCCATTTGTGTTGGTATTTATCACGTACCTCGCAACCTAGTAACTAACACAAGGTAGGGTCTCAACCTTCGCTATTTCAAAAATTTGATGCGGATCACTACGAAACACCACCGAAATCACATGCCCAAATTCTCATGAGTCGCCTCTCTTGAGCTTTATTTTCCTCAAGAGAACCAAACAATATGCCATCCTACTTCCATTCGAACCCATTAAGGTATGTGACATTCTTGTGAACCCTCACATGATGATCTTACTCTTGGTGGATGATCGTGGCCCTCCTTACAACACTTACTCGTACCTCTAACTGTACCTACTTTAAGACTGTCACATCTCTCCTAGCCTCCTTGATAAAATGAGTCATTCTCACTTCGATGTTCTTGCCTTCATACTAAGGCCTCCTAAATATATTTTCCCTAGCTAGGCCTCTTAAGAATGCCTCTAGAACTTACTTAATTTTATATACTTAGATCTTAGGAAATATTATTTTTCTATTTAATTTTCTTTATATTTTAAACTATCTTGGTCCAAAGTCTCTCTTCGTTGTTATTTTTCCCACAAAAATTTGTGGTCAAAAATCAAACAAACCCATCTCACTAGGCTTTGGAGTACTCTAAGCTACACAATTTTTAACAACATAGTTTAGTTTTAGTAATCGTAACTTGGCTCAAGCTCCTAGCCGAAGCGAGCACTTCGTTAGGTTCCCAAGTTGAAAATTAAGTAAAGGTAGTTGTGAGGGCATGATAACTAGGAAGGGTTACGGAATGCCAAGGAATGAAAAGGCGTGCTAACACATGCCGGACAATGTCAATGCATGTTGAGTGTTAAGGAGTGTTGAGGTATCACAAAGGAGAACTAGGTAAAAATGCACGGAATGAAAAAATAAGACTGTGTTCTGTGGAGACTTAGTGAATTCAAGTGTGCCAAGGATGAAGTGTGTTAGAAAAAGTTCATAATAGGATTTGTAAGAGGCTAACCTTACGATTGCGATAAGGGGCTTTGTTAGACTCATGTATTTCTCACGCATCGCAAGGTGATCGATCACCGATTAGAATATTGTTCATATACTAAAAATAATATTCGTAGTTTTCATTTATTTTCGTAGAAGAAAGGAGTCCCTCGACCGACAAAGAGCATCAAATGAATCAATTTTCCTTATATTCCGTGCTGGAAAGGAGAAAATTATTGCTAACAAGGTGTGATGGGGATCAAATTTCATTTTTTTCCTCGTTCCATTTCATTTCATTCACCCTCTTTGCCCCCTTCATTTCCTCCATATTCTCGCCATGCTCGAAACCCATTCTCCGCCATGCTTTCTTCCATTTCATCTTCCATTTTGAAATATACGTTACCTTACCTTTATTCTCGCCTTTCCGCTTTACCGTTCCATCTTTTATCGTTTCATTGATTTTTATTCCCCGATCGTGATCAAAGTGGGCCTCATCGCATTTATCGTACTCTTAAGTATTTGGAATTCGAACTAAACTTTAAATAATGTGATCGCTCGATTTGTGATATCGCATCGCATTGTTTTACCTTGTGAGCACCTACAATCTATTTTATTTATTTTGCGACGTGGTAAGTCGCTTACCCCGCAACTCCACCCCATTACACAACTGTCATAATACATTGTTATACTCACATAAAACTTCAAACACCGACCGCTAAAAACCTTCCGCCAATCCATAACACTTAGCCAATTTCTAGTGGGCCCCTCTTCTCGCACTTCGAAAATTTAAGGGGTTAACCCCCGCAGCTTATAAATAAAACTTAAGAATTGTGATGTGCACCGCGATCCGGTCCCACTTTTCCCCGCCACGTCACTCATCTCATCCCCCACGCATTTCACTACGTATTTTAGTTTACATATTCCGCTTATAACTAAATGCTACGACCCCTATGTGTGCCGGCGTGTCCCGTCCCACTTACCCTCCACGTCATTTACCCTCCATGTCACCTCCCCATCGCATTGCATCGCTCGATCGTATTCTTTATAAACTAATTAACCGTGAAGGTTGCGAAGTGCAAAGATGCAATTCCACTTCATAACTAAATTTTCAAATAATTTCAAGTATGGGTGAACTAGGTCATTACTATGTTTTGTGTGTATAACAGGTCGACTCAGGGGACTACGAGGTTTATAAGCCATTTCATGAATAAATAGGCCAAAAGACCCTGCAATAAGAAAATGATTTCCACCTCATCACGCCACCGTCATCTTTAAATCGATGGCCTATAAGCCCATTCCCCCGACCCCCTTACCATCCTTACTTTATCCTCACAGGGGGGGTCCGTAATCTAATGGTTTTCAAGAAAGGGACCTCATATGTGTCACTTCATGAATTCTCACCCCCCAATCTCTTTCTATAACCACTTACCACTTCATAAGGGTCTGAAACACCACTTTTCTCTTTGCAAAATCGTTTTCCCAAAATTAAAAACCATTTTTTAGCCGCCTTACCGCTTTTCGAGGGAGATTCCGGGAAGATAGGAACGAATTTTGGTCAAATGTAGAGAGGTTTTTATTTAGCACAGCTCAAGAACAAACCTCTCCCGCATTTCGTACATGTGTCTTCGCCTGGGATAACAAAAGGCCATATCTCAAATTCTATTTTTGGATTTCCATTTTTTCTCCTTCGTTGGTCATGATTTTGCGACGACCGTTGTGGAGAGTTGGAGATGAATTTTGAAAATCCAAGAGAGGTTTTCGACTGCATCGTGGCAAAGAACAATAAAATCTCTCATATTTTTCTATAGGTTTCATCACATGAGCAAAAAAAATGTCTGATTTGGACTTCTATTTAGAAATTTCACCCATTTTTTCACGCATGACAAACATCCCAAGGGTTTTCGTGAATTTGTTTTTTCGATGATGGTTCTTAGATGTGAAAAAGGATAATATATTTCGGCAACTATTTTCCATAAAAGTAGTGCCGAAAGTACATAATAGGACAACAAAGCACCTAAGGCTAATCGGAGTTAATGATCCAGCCCAAGGCGTGAAAGAAAGTTACTGGCCGACATCAATTTTGTCTCACTTTATCTTTTTGGAATTTTAAAAGCCCAATTGCATTCACCTTATAATTCAAGAAGGTTAATTGATGTTAATATAGCCAATGGTGGCTGACAAATTCACCCCATCATAGCCTTGCATGGCCATACTTGTCCATTTTCTCGCTAAATTGTAATCAATGAAAGTTTCTTCTGTGGTATTAGGGAAAACCAACTTAGTTGTTTGTTAAATACCACTATAATTCTCATTATTAAAGGTCGGATATTTTAGCACATGTATTGTAAGAACTACTATTGAAGCACTTTAATTTTTGGAGTTGGACATCAATAATCAAAGACCGTTTACAGGATTCTTGAGTTGTGTCAAAATGGTGATGTTTTTCATCTTTATTTAAACGCTTCCATTGTTTTCTCTCGTTGTGTATCCGCTCATCTAATTGTAAATCATAAATTTTAGATTAAGACTAAGCAGTGCCTTAATTCCGTCCGCATTTACAATCCGAATGTTTTATGCCGAAGTCTCGATTAAATAATTCTTAATTTCTCTTTAGACACTATGAAACTCATCGTTTCTTTCACTTCATAGTTCATACAACTCTAAAATCCATTTATCATAGTTAGTCAGTCTCCGTGATTTGCTCTTGATTTTGATGTGCCATTCTAGCCTTTGACTCCATCACCCAATGGAATAGCTTCCTCGCAATTTCATTCCGTCCAACCACACAATTAATCAAACAAACAACTCCCATCACTCCAACTAGCCTAACACGTACGTATAACTAGCAAGTTAAATCGATTTAAATCATAAAATAGAGAGAGCCTTCCAGTTCCAAGGCTAGGTGTTGGACTCCAAACCAAATCCTTTGATACAGTTTATAGTTTAGTTTTGCCAATATTCTAAATTATAGAGTGAAAACATGCTCGAAAAGCAATTTTAAACAAAGGGAGCCTCCGTGTTGGGCACAACACTATTTTTCCTTTATCTATTATTTTTATATGACATGTTGCACACTTTGGCCAAATGCTCATGTTTTAAAAACTATTTTAGACAATTCAATATTGTACATTGTTATGTATAAGTTTAGGGAACTCGACTTGTGCCCACCTATATCTTGTGTGTGTCTTGTGTATCCCCATGGTTCTGCAAACTCGCTTAATGCTCTAATGTTTATATGAACTAGACATACATGTGAAATATTGCCTATGTAAGCTATGTTTCTTAGTTTTTTTATGGCCATGGCTAGATGTGATCCTTGTCTTAGTAAGTTCTTTATCGGGAAAATTCTAGCTTGGACATGACTGGCCTAAGATGAGGTATAGGAAGTTGTTAGGGTGAAAAGGCACACTTACTTTGTATTAGGTGCACTTAATCAAGTTGTTACACTGAAGTAGTCCAATGTCACATGAATTGGAGTAGCTAAAGACTTGATTGGGTTCCCGGGTCATGAAAAATGTAAGGATATTTGTGAGGGCATGAGTGCCAAGGAATGCTAGGGATTGCTAACATGTGCCGATAGTTCAAAGGCATGTAAGATATGCTAAGATGTGTCATGCTAAGGCATGCCAATATCCGCAATGGTGTGACAACACATGCCAGGGACTATCAAGGAAAAAAAAGGAGAAACAAGTTAAAAATACAAGGGAATGAACACATCATAGGGTTAACAAGTCATAAATTTACATTTTCCAAGAGGGGCATGCTATGCACACCAACACTAGGTGGAAATTAGTGTCAAATGCCAAGTGTTAGCATTCTAAGTGCCAAATACTCTCCTCTCACATTCTCTTCTTCTACTTTCCAATAACTCGATCTAAAATAGCTTTAATATTAAACCATGCCAAAGCATATTGAGGCATCTTAATGAATTCTATACATGATAATGATCATGGCCTCGTTAGGATTACATGTGTCATCACCTCTTTATCAAATGAGTTTCCTTCTCACTTTATGTTATTTCCTTCATCCTAAGGACTCTTTAAATAGTTTTTCCTAGACCTCTTAGGAACCCTAGAACTTACGAGTTTTATCCACTTAGATCTTAAGAAATATTAATTTTCCTTTAATTTTATTTTAGATTTTAAACCCCATCTTGGGTCCAAAATCCTTTTCTTTGCTTCTATTCCTAATAAAGCTTTTTGTGACCAAACTCACACAAAGCCATCTCACTAGGCTTGTGGAGTACCTCCCAAGCCACACAATTCAACAACATAGTCTATTTGTAGTAACTATAACTTGGTCAAGTTTTGTAGTCAAGCGAGGGTCAAGGTTCCCAAGTCAAAAATTAAGTAAGAGTAGCAGTTGTATGGCATTATAGCTAGGGAGGGTCACGACATGCAAAGGAATGAAAAGGCATGTTAACACATGTCGGACAATGTCAATGCATGTTGAACTAGAGTGTTAGTGAGTGTTGGGGCATATAAAGGGATAAATAGGTCAGCAATAAAGGAAAAATAAGAGTGTGCAAGTGAGTGTTAGTGAATTCAAATGCTAAGGATGAAGTGTTAGGAGAAGTTTAGAATAGATTTGCTGTGAGGGAAGCCTACGGTTGTTATAAGGGGCTCCCAACATAACAATTTTAGACAAAGGAGATCATTTTGTGCTAGGCACAACATTGTTTTTCCTTTAGTTATTTTTTATATGAGATGTGGCACACTTTGGCTACATGCTCATGTTTTAAACTATTCTAGATAATTGCATATTGTACATTGTTATGTATGTTTTGGGGGTACCAAGCTTGTATGTACCATATCTTGTGTGCCTTGTGAATTGTGGTTCTTTCAAATTCTCAAGCACGTTCTATTGTTTATATGAACTAAGCATACATGTGAAATATTGCATGTGTAATCTATGTTGCTTGGTTATTTTATGCTGCGGCTAGATCATGTGACTCTAGTCTTGTAAATAGTTAAGTGGGACTAGTTGAGATTGACATGAGTGCCATAACATGAGTTATAAAGGGCTTCTAGGTGAACAAGGCACAATCTACTTCAGAGGTAGTAATTGGTCAAGTTGTTGGGCTTGAAGCAAGTTGATCATGTTTTCACATGAACTACAAAGAGAATTAAGGACTTGATCGGGGCTCCCAAGTCAGAAAAAAATGTAAAGGCTTGTTGTGAGGACATGAGTGCCAAGGCATGGTGAAATTTAATGCTAAGATGTGCGTATAGTGTGAAGGCATACAAAGCATGTATAAGATGTGCCGAGTGACAAGGCATGCCAAGATGTGCAAGGTGTGTCAATGCGTGCCAAGGATTTTCAAGGCAAAAAAGGAGAAACAAGTTAAAATACAAGGAAATGAACACACAAGATAAGTTAATTAGTCACCACCTTTGCCTTTTCTAAGAGGGGTATGCTAGGCACACCAACATGACTAGGTGCTGTAGGTGCCAAGTTCAAAGTCTTAGTGCATTCTAAGTGCCATGTCTTCCTTTGTTGCTTCTCATCTACTTTTCAAAAGGATTCAAAATAAATTTAATATTAAACTGCCAAATCATACCAAGTTATCTCAACATGTTCCATACATGCTAAGAATTTTCAAGACCAACACTGTGCATAAGCGCTAATATGGTCAGTGATCATATGCATACAGAAGTGGAATGGAATGTTGAAGATCAAGTATGTGCTAGAGAGTGCCAATCCATGTTTAGGAGTAGCATATACAGGACAAAACATTAAGGGAGCACTAGGTCAAAATTCGTGGACTAGTGCTAATGAGTGCTAGCTATCATGCCAAGAGGGAGGACAAGGTATGCTAAGCATTGCAAGGCACTCTAGGGAATATCAAGGCATGTAAAGAAGTGCCAAAGTGTGCTAGGAGTTCCAGGGTGTGCTAATTATATGTTCCAAATAGTTCCAAGATATGCCAATACATGCTAGGTGCTAAGGATGTGCAGTGGTGCTGTGGCATGTCAATATGTGTCAAGAAGTGTCAAGGCAAAAAAGGAAGAACCAAGCTAAAATGTAAGGAAATGAACACATAAGAGGGTTAATAAGTCGAACTTATCTTTTTCGAAAGGGACATGCTAGTCACACTAATAATAGGTCCCAATACATGCCAAGTGCATTGTGTGCCAAGTGCTACTGCATGTCAATGCATGCAACCAAGGTGTTCTGTGGCATGCTAGGGACTACATGCATGCTAACACATGGTAGCAGAAAATTCCATGTTGTGCTAGCACATGCCACCATGTGCTTGGGCATCGGCCTTATGAGAAGATGTTCTAGGTACAAATATGTTCCAAGACATGCGAGGTGCTAAGAAATGTTAGTGTGTGACAAAGCATTAATTTAAAGTGTGCCCAGATTGCTGAGGAGTGTTAGGTCTTTCCGATTAATAGAATTGTCAAAGCTTGTTTATGTATTAAATATATTTCCTATACAGACTAGTGGAAATTTATCTAAAAGGAATTTTATAGATAGTAAACTTAATAGATATGAAAATCATGTAAGTTGGCTCATAGGAAAACTCTATTTGATTAGTGATTATCGTAGGAAATGATACACACAAATTAGTTCTTAAAAAAATTGAATGATTATAACCACTATGGCCTTGGAAATATCATAAAAAATACTCCACAATAATACCTTAAATCATTATCTTTTGAAAAAAATATATACTGTGCATATAGTAATATCAAAAACTCATTGAATATCAATGGTGATGAACATTTTTTAACCGTCACTCAAAAGTAACAAAAAGAGCATTGGTGAGGACACAAAAGTTCATCACTAGAAGTGTCACCAAAGAGATAATTAGTGATGGGCCTTTAACGACCCTCACCAAAAGTGTCATTGAAATGGCTTTGGTGATGAAACCTAAAGGACCATCACTATATACACTTACGTTGAAATTTTTAAGGACCGTCACCATATGTGACATTGGTGATGGACCTTAAAGGTTCGTCACAAGCATGACCCTCACCAATGTCATTTGTTCTTGTAGTGATTGGTTGGAACTTCCATAACCCTCTTACCATTGAGCTTGTAGAAGCATGCCTTTCTTACCTATAGTTTTATCGCATCAATTTATGAAATGTGCCTCAACCCACAAATCCCTAAAACATTATTTTTAAAATAAACCTCTACTTCTGAATACATGAATCCCCTGAAAAAAATGAATCATTTATCATTGCATCATCAAGAAAAATTTTGGGACACTATCGTTGATGAGCCTCCGGTATTACAACAAGAATGCCGCAACCCCAAGGCTAAACTAATGCTTTTGAAAAGAAATTAATCCTAGGTAGAACAACAATTTGCGATTAAAATCCTAAGAGCATGAATTCAAATAAATAAGCCTAATATACTTTGTAAAAATGCATTTCCTAAGTGGTTTTTATTCTTCCTTAATCTCATGTATTTAGATCCTTGTGCTACCATATTCAAACCTAAGAGACAAAAACCAAGCTTTGGGAGCGAATATGGTCAAGTTTACATGCTACAAGAGGTTCTTGTTTCTGTTACAGGAAGTTTTGTTTTTGAGATAAATCACCGAATGACTAAATAAATCAATTAAAATGGGATGGGACAATTTTTATTATTATTAATTATGATGTATTAAGTCTCCATTCCAAGTGGAATCATTCCAAAATACCCCCGTTCACACATAAATAAATTTAAAAAATTACTACTCTAAACCGGAAATTCAAGAACTAGTGGGCTAGTTAACTTATCAAATGCCTAACCTAATCAAGTGAAAAATGCAATGTAATAATTTTTTAGTAACTGAATTCTTTTATGACCTAATCCAAGTGGAATCAACTCAAATCAAGCTCATTAACTCATTCTAAAAACTAACATAAAATTACTACTATTTCAAGCACAAGTCATTTCGAAAAATCTTATATTCATGAACTAGTAACCAAATAAAATTAGCTCAATGATGAATATGACCTTCTAAAGTTATTATAAGGATGAATAATTCTTTAGAATCAGAATAACTTCCACAAAAGAACTCACTTCAATCATTTAACTCAATTCTACAACAAGTAAAACATCAATACTAAATATAGAAGTAGGCAAAACGAGAATAAGAGATGCATGTGAATAAGAAGTGAGAAGAACATAAATAAATTATGCAAGAGGGCTCGAGGCTCCCAGATGGCAAAGCCCAAGGAGACTCAAAGTCCTATGGAAAGAAAACCAACATTTATAAGCTAAAAAATGACACCAATATTTATTATTTTAATCAATCCAAGTACATCCCCGCAAGTAATGAAAATGGAGCTTCTAACACTAGTACACATGGTCAATTTTCCGACACTTTAGTTCCAAAAATTTTGACGTACACGAAATTTCTCCATTTTTTCTCAATCTTTTAATTCGCTAACAAGCATCGCTTCTCTAGCTACGTTTAGGAGTATCATCTAATAACCATGTTTAATAGTATCATCTAATCACGATTTTTGGGACAAAGCATTAGAAGTGCGACGTTTAGACCAAAGCATCGTGCGAACTTTAGGACAAAGCGTTTCAAGTGAGATGTTTAGGAAAAGCCTTAGAAGTTCGATGTTCGTAAAAAGTGCTTGGCGGCGACATTTAGGACCATAGCACTTAACAGAGACATGTTTGGGCCATGGCGCCGGGCAAACGTGTTCGGCTCTGCCGGGGCCGAGTCGTGTCGTGTGATGGCGCCTAAGGAAACGCACGTCTGTGGGTCGGTTCATGTGATGGAGTCCAAGGAAAGCCGGCCTGTGTCGGGTTGTGTCAAGTCGTGTGAGGGAGCCTGGCGAACATGTCCAAGTCGAGTCGTGTTGGGTCAAGGTGAGGGCACCAAGAATGCATCTGTGTTGGGTCGTGTGATCGTGCGGTGAGGGAACTCAAGGAAACACATTCGAGAAGGCTGGGTCTAGCTTGGGCTGGTGTCATGTCCAGCTACTCCATGAAACACGTTCGTGTGGGTTGGGCCGAGTCGTGTGATGGCGCCTTGGCGGAAACGTGTTCGTGTCGTCAATTCGTGTCATGCTCGTATTGTGAGGGTGCCCAAGGAAACAAGTTCGGGCGGGGTGTCGTGTCGGGTTGGGTCAGTGTGAGGGTGCCTAAGGAACGGCCAGGGTTTGCCTGCGTTCTGGGTCATGTGAGGGCACCCAAGGAAAAACGTTTGGGCAGGTCCTGCCCTGTCCGGTCGTGTCAGGTGTGAGGCCGCCCAAGGAAACATGTTCGGCGGTCAAAGCCCAAGCGTAGCTTGCCTGTCGTGTGAGGGTGGTCATATCATAAATGCTAAGTTGTGACCACCCGTGTTTCTTTGTGAATGTTTGTGCTATTTTTTTTCCATTTTCTCCTTCGCGCCCTTGTTCGGGGTGGGTCGGCTTCGTACCATGTGAGGGTGCCACCGGAAACGCTGCTTCGAGTCGCATCGTGGCAGGAGGTCATATCAAAATGCTAATTTGTGACCACCCGTGTGCCTGTGCATGTTCGTGTGACCCGTTTTCCGTTCGCTCCCACGTGCCTTCAACATTTGGGTGGGTCGGGCATGATGGCACCCAAGGCACGCGTGCTCGGTTTCCGGTCGAGTTGAGTTGGGTCAAGTCGTGTCGAGCACCCAAGGAATGCGTTCGGGTTGGGTAATGTCGTGCTGCTTGAGGGTACCCAAGGAAAAGCCGGCTCGGTGGCCTGGTCCTGGTCGTCGGCCGTGTGAGGCGTACCCAAGCAAACACATTCGAGCGGGTCGGGTCGGGTCGTGTCATGTGAGGGCACCCAACAAACGTGTTCAACCGGGTTGAGTCGTTGGCCTTGGTGGGAGGGCGTTCTAGTAAAATGCGTTCGTGCGGGTCGTGTTCGGGTTACCGTGCCATGAGGACGCCTCAAGAAAAGCGTTTAGGTGGGTTGGGCTGGGTCAGGTCATGTGAGGGCACCCAAGGAATGTGTCTAGGTTGGGTCGTGCTCGGTCATGTGAGGGTGCCCAAGGAATGTATCCTGTGTCGGGCCGTGTGAGGGCGCTTCAAGGAACCCATCTAGGTCGGGTCGGTGGTGAGGGCACCCAAGGAAATGCGTTCGGGGTGGGTCACAAGGTCCGCACGTGATGTGAGGCCACCTAAGGAAACATGTTCGGTGGGTCGGGTCAAGTCGTGTGATGATGCCTGGGGCGGGAAACGCGTCGTGCTGGGCTGTGTCGTCGTGTCACATCGTGAGGGCACCCATGAACGTTGCTCCGGGTCGTGTTGTGCTCGATCATGTGAGGGTGCCCAAGGAAACACATTCGAGTGGGTCAGGTCGTGTCCGAATGACATGTTGTGGGTGAGGCCACCCAAGGAAACGTATTCGGCGTGTCGGGTAGGGTTGTGTTGTGTGAGGGCGCCAAGGAAACGCGTTCGAGCAAATACACAAAAGGGCTAGTTCTATTTTTTTCCAAACAAATTCGACCTCGATATCATATTTATTACACAACACAAGGAGGTCGATTGTGTAGTTGGTAAATCGATTCCTAATCCTTGTCTCACCGGGCCATGTTGTTATTACTATAACAAAGATGTCATTAAGAAGTGGATGAGTCTTTCTCTCACTATCCCAACTCTATGAATTAAGAGTGTGATTCCTTGCAAAAGGTAATTTTGGTAAGTAGTGTAGACTTGTTGAAGTTATTGGCATCACTAAATAGGAGATAAAATTATAGAACCATTGTTCTAGATCGAAAACCTTGTTCTCATATTCTCTAGTAGCAAGACATTTTGAAAAAAGGATGAATTGATGTTAAAATTTCGTAATGTACTTTCCCAAGTGCATAAATGGTTTTCAAGATTTTCTCAAGACGAGTTTGCAGTGATGGCATGTTCCAAAGAGTTTCCAGTCCATAAGTGGCACTATAATTTTTTTATATCCTCCAACAAAGCCATTCGTTGCCTCATATTTTTCTTTGAGTCTATCCTACCAAAAATAGCTAGGAAATATTATGTGTCATCTATTTGAAGCACTGGAGTTGCATTCAATTTTTTAAGAAATAAATTTAAATATTTTTGGAAATATTTGCTCGATAAGTTTAAATTGAACACTCTAAATTACCTAGGTATATTAAAGTTATATCAGAGCATGACTCGACTAGTTGTGGATGATATCAAGGAGAAGAATTCAAGGAAGAGAATCAAGGCTATAGGTAAAATGCTCCCAAACCAAAAAATTTAAAGATTATGATCGAACCTTGGAAAACATGTTAGAAATGAATGGAAGTGGCTATTATCAAAGAAAGAAAAGAGAAATTACAAAACTTAAAATTCAAGATCCTAAATAAAAAGATAAAAGGGAATTTGAGATCAGTAAAATAACTAAAGAGGAAGTTGAAGAGTAAGACTTGGAGGCAAGGCAATGAAGAGGAAGACTTAGAGGCACGGAAGATCATCGTAAAGCTGAAAAATAAAATCAAGGGAGTGAAAGAAACAATGGATAGAGACTCTACTAATAATAAGACTTGAACTACTAGGTCCACCAATGGGGAGAACTATATATTGCCATAGTTGATTGAAGAAGCCACAAATTCAAGCCTACAAATCTCTCGATGAAAGTTAACCTTATCTCTATCACAACAATTATGGTGCTCATAGAGCAACACGTTCAGCCGAAGGGGTGACGCTTAAACCTATCTTAACTAAAATCTATGGGATTGCATGTGTATGGGCTTTCTTCACAAATGAAGTCCTAGTTGGCAAGGCCTTAAGAACATGCCCAATGAGAAGATTCAACTTGCCAATAAGTTTGGCAATGTCATAATATAAGGACCAGAAGAATGAGAAAGAAATTTATTTCTTTTAAGCGATGCATGCTTCTACTCTTTTACTATAGTGAAAATGAGGAAGAGGATAAAATTAACTACCATTTTATTTGATCATGAAGGTAAGGGTATGACTAGAATAGTTGAGTGCAAGGGAAAAGGAGCAATAGTGGAGTGTTTGAATTCAAATGAATGTTTATTGATTTAATTTTTACCTCAGATGGTTTCAAAGACAAGCACACAACAATTGCCTCGATTGGTTGAACTTAAACATGTGACTCACATGTTACCGGCTTCAAAGAATTTGAATTCCCTAAGAGGTGCTTAAAGTTGGACTTGTATATGATGTTGTGGCTCATTCGCACCTTTTTGCAACAACTTGGAGATGGCATTAGACATTCATGGAGGTCATATTCTTGGCAATGCCTTTCCATAGAATAAATAAGCTAGGTTCTAATCAAAAGAGCTAGATGTTTTGGAAAATGCCGTAGCTAAAGTAAAGAAGGCATATACTAATGTTCCCTATATTTCGTATTGTTGAGTGTGTAATCAAGAAGGGGTTGGTGAATAGCATTGTTGCAGTATTTAGGTCGTAGGGAAAATACCGAAATATTTTTATCATAAATTCTAAAGTACGAGGACTCATACATGTTATTTTTTCAAAATTTTCATCTCCTAAGGTTCCTAAAAAGCTGAAGGGCATCAAGGTTGAAACTTGATTCCTCATCCAATTAGAAAATTCTGACATAGTTGAAGATACTCTTATTGTTTTGGAATAAAAACTTCTCTCGGATTTGAAAGAAATTGATCGAAAGCTACTGGGATGCTTGAATCTCGAAAATATATGTCAAATTGAAAATTGTGCTTCAAGGGGCACTATGGAAGAAAAGGCAAGACATGGTGTGGTACTTTTTAAGAGCGTTAAGAACTCGAGTATTTCTGCAAGGTAGATATTGCAATTGAGGTGAAAATCGAAATTATGCCTTTGAAGCAAAGGATATTTTCAGGATTTGGAATAGGCAAGTACTTCTCCCGTGTATCTTAACATCATCAATTAACTGGGAAGTAATGGTGCAACGTTAAAACTCAAGATTTTCGAGTGGGGTTCATGTCCTCAAATATGCACATTTCTTGCGACCGCTTGGGATAGTGCGCACTAACAAGACGTTGAAAACCCGTTAGTAGACTTGCTTGAGTTTTCAAAAATCTGGGTATTTGCTTGCGGTAAAAAGTACACATGGATTTGGTGCTGAACCATATGTTTTTCCCCTATGGAATGGATGCACATTTTATAGTTGATTTTAGCGTAGAACCTTACAAATTGATGTTGTGATTAAAGGCTCTTGCATTGCTCATATGGATGGTAGAACTCCGGTGGTTTTCAAACAGATATTCTAGTTCGTAATATATGGTCACAAGTTTATCAATGGCAAGGTCTTATAAATTTTTTGACCGCATGTCTTGAATTTGCAGGAGGGAAGTTTCAATGGTGATCCACCTTTAGGACTTGGATGCCTTTTGAAAGAAAAACCTACGGCAATCTCACTCGCAGGGGCTAGTTTCCGTTTTTTTTCCATATAAGTTTTGTTCCATCGCATTCCAATGATGGTATCCGCTTAAAACCGTTGAAAGAGAAAAAATACACAGACACGCAGAATCGCTGACTTGCGACGGAAATTTGTAAACGTCATACTTGTGATGGAAATTTGTGCACGTCGTACTACGATGGATATTTTTAAATGTCGATTTGCGATGGAAATTTGTAAACGTCGGACTGGGGAAGGACATTTGTAAATTTCGGACTTGCAATGACATTTGTACGACTTGCGATGGAAATTTGTAAACATCGCAAGATAAATGGACATTTGTGAACATCGAAAGAGCAATAGCAATTTGTAACCATCGAATAGTGACAAAATCTTCGTAAAACATCTAAGAGTGATGACACCATGCAAACGTCGAACGAATGACTAAAAACTTCAAAAGCCTACCTAAAGTGCGACACTCCAAAAAAACGTTAGAATTAATGGTTATTATAAGTGTGAGAAGTGCGACGAGACAGAAACAACATTTTTACCCATCTCAAAGTGTCGCCTGGGACGCCCATGTGTCGCAAGAGTGACATTTCGGTTACGGAAATTGGGCCAAATGTGCTAGTGTAAATAACATTTTTTCTCCACAAGAAGACTAAAAAACACATGCCCCTATAGGAAAATTGAATTTTATTTATACAAAATGATGAGGAAGCATTCTCCTCAAAAGAGGAAGCTCTCCTCCAAAATCCCTCAACAGTGGATCTCGGTTCCCAAATACTAGGAGTTTGGCATTAAATGACAGTGGAACACATTCCTATATTTTTCAATCATTGGAGTTCCAAAATCTCTGGGAATGATTTCATGATATTTTATTCATTTATTTTCCAATGTTTATCCTCATATAGTAGGGAGCAAGTCCCTAAATTATATCCTTCTCCAAATCTTCACAATCTACCCAATATTCTCAATAATATTCTTCTTATAAATAAATAATATTAGGGTAATAAATATGAAATTATCTCTAAACCTTCCAAGAACATATCCAATCTTTAAAAAATTATTAACTATAGAAGGAGAGATTTAATATAGCCTTTATGTGCCTATGAAAGGTTATATGGGCCTTAATGTAAGTCTAATTTAGAGGCCCATCATACCCCCCCTACTAAACCGTTGCTCATCCTCTAAGAAACGTATTCATCATCCTTTTCCTCTATGGTTCTTCATGTATGCTAGCTTATTTAGTTCTCTTTGTTGATCCATGTACTCTCCTACTTCTCTTCTTGATACTCTTCTATTTTTATTTATTCCCCGTCTTCTGGCTTTCCTAGTCCTAATGTAGATTCACATTTTCCTCTCAAGTGATTCTTCAATTGTAATGGGTGCTAATTTTTTAGAATAACACCTTGATTTTGTTCATATTCTTGGATACTTGGATCCCGTAAATTTACTCCAACTCAAGTGAAATCTCATCATCATACCCCCTTACCTCAAATAATCCCCTCTCGTTACAATTTTAGAAAATGGTAAGAACTTCAGATGCCGATGGATTCTCTCTATGTTGATGCGAAGTTATCTCCGTTAAATACTTCCATATTTGCGTACTATGAATTCTTTGAATTTTATGAAATTCTAAGGTATTACTCGTACCACTTAGTTTTTAATTATAGGAGTTTATGTGTCCTTGATACATCCCACAACACACATTGAAGTTTTCCAATGTCTTTCCTTCCAACATTTGTAAAACTTCTCTCAAGAAAAAAAACAATCATGGAAAAGGATGTTAAGGTAGGGTTGTGGGTTACCTAGCAAACAAATGAATAATTTTGATAATTGTGGCTCTATTTTCGAATTGCAGGAGTGAATTTTGGATTCTCGGCCATGACACATCATATTATCCATTAATTTTTTTATGAAAACCCTGAATAGAAATATGAATTATATTTCTAATAAATTCCTAAATTGAAAACACCGAGGCACATCACTTTCTTATTATAGAGGGTGAAAGATAGAATAACCTAAAGCAAAGAAAGGAATGATGAAAAAATCTACTAACTCTGATACCTTTCACCCTTGGAGAATTTACCATTATGCAACCCAAACTTCCGTAGCAAATCCTTTACAGCTCTATTGAGTTTCTTTAAACCTTGTAGCTACATAATCAACTATTATCCAACATCCTAGTATAATTTTTTTCTCTTGCAGCCTCCCTTTGCTAACTTCCCATTGCAAATTTTTCCTTCCTATAACAAATATGTTCTTTCCGTAGAAAATCAATTTTTCCCCGTAGAAAATTGTGTGCTTGTGTAGTAGCTCTATTTTCCTATAATAGTTAATATTTGTGATGCCAAGAGGTGGTGGGTCCACCTTCTATTTTTTATTTATTTATTTTTCTTCTTTTTTTTTTTCTCTTTTTTTTTTTCATTACATGCAAAATAAATTTAGTGTTTTTTTGTTAACCGAGTTCGCCCTTAGTTACCCATTGGCACTTTGTCTTCCATCACAACTAACTTATTACCATCCACTTTCAAGTCCTCTTCACTGTTTTCTTGTTCCTCTCCCACATTTGTGCATCTATGGGAAAAGTGAAGCTAAATACTAGATAAGGCTGAGGATGCTATGCTACTGATTTTTGCTATAAAAAACATTTCCTTATCACACTTTTAATGTTTTCTTTAAGATAATATACTCAAGTGGGTGAGGTTAGAGAGTTTCATACTTGAGCCTTACCTCCCCGGTCGAGTTGTTGGACGATGATGCATGCTGGAGATGGAGTTGGAGCTCTGGGACAGTTGCATCACAGTGCTTGCATTGTTGCTCGATTCTTTGTTGCCTTTCTTTTTGAGGTGTTTTAACTTGACTTGTTTTTTGTGCGTGTGCAAGTACCTTGATGAGTCTTCATGTGTATGTATGGTGGTGGAGGATCCCCTTGTAGTTCCATTACTATATTCAGATTCATCCACAAGTCTTATTGGTCTCCAGATTGGTCAAAACCATGTTCAAGGCTTTTCCGGTGCTTTACAAGGCTTGGTACATGCAGCTAATTTTTATTTTAGCAACCTCTTTCTCTACTAGTTTTAGGCTTCTAGCTATGTATGAATGATGAGGGAGAGTGTGAGGTGGTATTAGGTGATGTGAGATGATTATAGAATGATGATGAATTGGTGCGGTCTTGAAAAATGGAGTGAAGGGAAACTTGTGTTTTTTCAAAAAAAATTCTTTTACAGAGGTGACAAGAGTGTAGGGTTTGAGTAAAAAATCTATGGTTAAGATGGAGGAGTGGTGAGAAGGTGGTAGGAAATTATGGGAAGACTCTCCTCATTGATGTTTTTACACTAAATGCATTTTTTTTTGTCCTCAATCCACCCGCATGTAGCTTACTTTAATCGTAGTAGTTATAGGACTTCCTTTTAGCATTTCAAGACAACCCCCTTGTACCTTAATTCTGTTTATCCATAACTCTCAAATGGTAGATTGGATTGACCGGAAATTTTTCATCATGTTACCATCATCCTTATGCACCTCCCCATAAAAATATTGGCCATTAGATTCACGAATCTAGAGAAAATAATGGATGTAGCCGATGGAGGCCAATTTCTCACAAAGTGTACTCAGAATTTTTTGAAATTGCTTGAGCATGTTACCATCATCTATGCATCCCCATGAAACATCCGAGCAAAGGTAGAGAAAGTCCAAGTTTGACTTCCTTTGACTATATTTTTGACCAACTTTTCATTTGGTGCCAATCCATTTTGTTGCTTGCAAAGGTTGGAGAGCACCTACATTCATCATAGGGAGATACATGGAGCAAATAATATTTTTTCTTTTTCATTTCTTTATTTCTTCATTTTTTTTTAGCTCACTAGTTTGCTCAATGAGGTTTCCAACTAGTAGGTCTGCCTAGGCACTCCCCAAAGGAGGTTTTCACCTAGGATATTTTATTTTTTTCTTATTTTATCTTTTTTCCAACCCATTGACCGCCTCATGGAGGTTTTCAATCGTTGGACCAATCGGCAGTACCTCAAAAGAGGTTTTCACCCGATATTTTATTCTTTTCTTTTTTCTTTTTCCATTTTTATTTTTTATTTTTTCCTATCGTACTATACTCTTGAAAATAAAAAATTCTTTCAAGTATAGGAATCATTCCACGGATCCGTGTACACATCAAGATGACAAGAGATAAAATCAAGTGTGTAGGCTCAAAATGTATGTTTTTCGGCATGTACCGATTATGAGAGACCAACTTATTTGACCGAGATGGTATCAAGTATTGTTGGAGAAGAGTGTGTTGCTACAACACAATGATTGTCTAGAACTATGTTTCAATATATTTGTGATGCCCCTGTCCAATTGGGTACATTTGGATCTCTTTTTTTGTGTCCTCTTCTACCATGACATTAAAATATGCCTCTTTTTTTTTATTGTTTCCTCGAACACATGGAGGATCCGATGGTAAACATGAAGGAACTTTCTCAATATCAAATTACGATGTTTACTCTCATTCAAGTGAAACCCTTGATTCTTTGATCTCCTCGTTTGAATCTTCTTTTTCTAAGTGTTGTCTTTCAATGAAATCAAGAAAATATCTTTTGCAATACCTTCCCCGATCTAAGATGAATACCATTTAGATCAAGAGGAGATATTTGGAAGTTTTGTACCTCAACATTGTAAGTGGTTGAGTTTTGCTTTTGTATGGTTTTGGAAATGGTGGTACAGTAGTTGAGTGGGAGTGGATATATGAGATGGATGTGGTTGAGGTTGTGGTTGTGGTGGAGGCAGATGGTCAACATTGAAAATATTGAGGCAACATGCGTAGAAATCCTTCTTTTGTTGATATGATGTAATTAAGTGAATTCCATGAAATGAAATCCTAAACTAATTGCAGAAATGGAAGTGTTTCTTTGAAAAGAAAATAATCCTAGGTAAGAACAACAATTTGTAATTGAAATCCTAAGAGCCTTGGGAAATTCAAATAAATAGGCCTAATCTACTTTGTAAAAATGCATGTCATGAGTGGTTTTTATTCTTCCTCAAATCATGGATTTAGATCCTAGTGGTCGTGATTCAAGCCTAAGATACCAAAACAAAGATTTGGGAGCAACATGGTTGAGTTTACACGTGCTACAAGAGTGTTACAGAAGTTTTGTTTTGGAGATAAATCATCGAATGATATAAATAAAATGAAAATGGGATGGATTTTTTTTTTTTTATACATTAATCATGATACATTAATTTCTCCATTCCAAGTGGAATCACTCCAAAATACCCATGTTCACACATGCCAAAAAAATACCGAAAATTACTACTCTAAAAAATTGGAAATTCAAGAACTAGTGGGCTAGTTAACTTATCAAATGTCTAACCTAATCAAGTGAAAATGAAATGGGGTAAATTTTTTTATTAACTTGAATATTTTTATGAAATAATACAATTGGAATAAACAAAAATTAATCTCATTAACCCATTCTAAAAAATAGCATAAAATTACTACTTTATTTCGCTACAAGGCGTTTCTAGAAATCCTATATTCGTGGAACTAGTAAATCAAATCCAATTAGCTCAATGATGAAGATGACCTTCCCCAAAGTTATTTTAAGGATTAAATAATTCTTTTGAATATGTAAATAAGATTCAAAATAAATCACTTCAATCATTTAACTCAATCCTACAACAAGAAAAGCATCAATACTAAAGAAAAAAAAATATGCAAAACAAGAATAAGAGATACATGTGAATAAGAAGTGAGAAGAACATAAATAAATTTTGCAAGAGAACTATGAGGCTCCGGGATGGCCAAGCCCAAGGAGACCGAGAGTCCCATGGTATAAATCAATATTTAGAAGCTCAAAATGGCACCAATCTTCATTATTTGAATCAATCCAAGTACGTCCCCGCAATAAATGAAAATGGAGCTACTAAAAAACAAGTTTTCTCCACAAGAAGACTAAAAAATACATGCCCCTAGAGGCCAATTCGAAGTTTTAATTATATAAAATGATGAGGAAGCATTTTCCTTGAAAGGAGGAAGCTTTCCCTTCCAAAATCCTCAAATAGAGGGATCCGGTTCCCAACACTAGGAGTTTCCATTAAATGATAGGGAACACATTCCTCGTATTTTCTCAATCATTGGAGTTCCAAAATCTCTCGATGATTTCATGATATTTTATTCATTTTTCCAATATTGATCCTTCCGTAATAGGGAGCAAGTCCCTAAATTATATCCTTCTCTAAATCTTCATAATTTACCCAATATTCTTCAATATTCTTCAAAATAAATAATATTAGGCACAAATATGCAATTATCTCTTAAAACTTCCTAATAACATATCAAATATTAAAAATTATTAAATGTAGAAGGACAAATATAATATAGCCACTTATGTGCCTAAGAAAGTTTAGATGGGCCTTAATTTATGCCCAATTTAGAGGCCCATTAGTCGTTCCCTCTAGATCCCCTTCTCATTTGATGCCCTTCCTTGTTATATGGTTGACCATTGTCTATATAATTTAAACAAGATACAAACTCATTTGGCCGATACTCCGCTCAATCTCACCCCGGGCATTGTATCTTCCCTTCTTGGCAACTCCATTGCGCATTTTCTCGCTTGAGGACGTGTATAGCTCGTGCTTTGATAGTGTTTTGAGAAGGACTAGCTCGTGTTTTCATGAGCTGCTCACATCACCTATCTTGTTCATTTTTCATTTACCCCCCAACCAAAAAATAAATTACACAAATTTCCTCGATGGGGATGTAACATCGTTTTGTTCGTTATGCCAATGATGTGTGTGCTCCCGTATCGGTCGCCTAATATGGTATGGAAAAGCATATTTGTAAATATATGTCATCCTTTTGCTTCCGCGCTGAACATACCCTGAGTTCCTTCTATTCTCGTGACCCTCGATGAAAATATTCCCCGTCGATCACGATGGATAAAATAGGGCTCCACTAATTGAAAGGCTGAAAGAGATGATAAGTACTTTATTTTAAGGTCTCGATTTCTAAATCGGGGGACTATTGTCAACCTAAAATCCACTTCCTAAATGTGGTGTCTACTCAAGTGATTAGTTGTCGGGTGAGATGAGGCCTCTCCATCACTATAGGTTGGTAGACTAGTCAAGAGAGAAGGTGTGTTAGAAAAAATTTTTATCGCTTCATAATCCTTTCCTAATTCTTGAACTACTCAATGTAGTATTTGTATAGAGGAGAGATTGTTAAGGCTCCCTCCCCGCAGCTCGGCGACCAATGTACGTTATTGGCCTATTTTTTTCGCAGGTTAAAGTTGAAACAATTCTTCATTAAAAGTGAGAAAATAGCTACATTTTCTCTTTGGATCATATTCAATAAATCATAACAACCTAGGATCGATCCTAGTAGACCAAAAACAAGTCCAAGATACAAAACATATAAGCCCCCAAGGAATAGGGTAGTGAGAAACCGAGATGGCATCAAACCGTATAAGCATATAGAGTAAGACATCAAAACAACCTCCAGTAGGCAAAGCAAAAATAAGGATCTCTAGAGGCAAGCAAAAACCTACAAGAAACCAACTAGGAAAATTCGAAAAAGCCCTACCCACATAAAAACCATCAACAAAGTACTCAAAATGGATAAAGCTGTGAGAAAGAGCCAAGCTCTTCGGCGAGGGAATTAACAACAATTTTTTGTTCACGAAAAAATAAGGCCGGAAGGAGATGTTGGAAAATCCTTTTAAATCCTCGATACTAATCATATAATTGTAGAGGGAGGGCACCCTGCTGTTGGAGTGGCCTCCATCCATTGAATCAAAGATAGGGAATCCCAAAAAATTGAAATGCACTCAATGCCCAAAATGGAAGAGAATTGTAATTCACCCCATAAAGCAAGCATCTCAAACATGTCTTCTCCCCCACCATACCAACGAAACCTATAATGAGAAGAGCGATAAATTTCCAAGAAGGCTCCACAACCACACAAGCCACTCGAGGCAGCCCCCGTCTAAGAAACACCTGGGAAAGATTCCGTATAGATCAAGTATGGAAATATAACAAGAGGAGGCCTTAGGCAACCATGACCCCGCTTCATGAAGAAGGCAACAATTTTTAAGGAAACCTTATTTAACCGCAGAATTTTCCTTCAAATATAAGTTCATTATGAGCCCTCCATATCCCCCACAAAATATATAATGGAATAAACATGTAAGAAGATGCACTTTGAGCCCAATACATGAGGTAGACCACAATGGAAGAGACATCTCTAGTGACAAGATACACCTGTGAAAAAGAGGAACCTATCGATAAACATTAGTGCTAAAGGACATTGTAAAAATAAGTGAGAGTAGTCCTCAAGCCATTTTGCATAGAATGCACTCGCTACTGCCAATGAACCCTTTATTCATTAAGATATCCCAAGTGAGAATGGTATTATGGATAGTAATCCAAGAAAAACATTTGATCTTCACTGAGGTCCCAACCCCACATTCTAGTAGACCAATAAGAAAAAAGTAAAGGGTGAATGACAAAGGAGATGTGGCAGAGTATACATCCTTGATAGAGATCTTACCATTTAGTATCTTACCGCCCCCATACCAAGTCTTTGTTTTGTGATAGAGTGATCCCAAATTTACATGGAATATTGCGATAAGACTCATGTTCCCTTCCAAATGTTGATGAAGGCCCCATTAGGGGAATTTTGAGGTCTAAAAATGGGCCTCCTAAGAAAAATGTAAAAAAAAATAAACTTTATAAGAACTAATATGATTCAAGATGATGATGTCAACCATGGGGGATGATTCACCATTTTTAAGTAAAAGGCACACATATTAACAAATAATAAAATAATAAAACTACTTTTTATCTCCTAAAGTTTTTACTCAACATTTCATAGTTAATATAAACATAAATTTAAGTAATCGCATAAACATTTGTTTCTACTAAAACAAATAATAATTTATTAATATTATTGCTTGATCATACAACAACCATGTACACTAATCTTAACAACCAGTATTAATTAAAAAGACTAAAAGTTAGAAGAGATGATAATAGTTTTATTTTATTCCTCAAATTTTATTCTTTATATCATTTATTCTAAAACTTAATCTAAATTATAAATCTCAAACTAATATTATCAATTCTTTATTTTTGTATTTTTTAATAAAAGTATTTGCCTAGTACAAAATATGAATTACCACAAATTAAACAATATAAAATTCAATTTCAAATACAAAGTTGTTTTTTAATAAATAAATATTTTCAAAATTCATTCAAAATAAAAAATGAATACTAATTCAAGTTATAATTATCAAAACTTAAATTACTATATGTATGAACATCTTATTCAATATCCTCTATAGGTTTGAACATAAACACATTATTTAAAATTCAATCTTCCTCTTTTTTTTCTTTGTTTTACATTAAAGAGATAAAGTTATGAAATGCATATGAATTCCATATTTAAAAAAATTGTAATAAGTTAATTAGTAATCCAGAAACAATCAATATAAATAGATTTTAAATCAATTTTACAAATTTTCTTTTTATTAAATATATTTCCTTTCTCTAATTTCTGGTAATTAATGAACAATTTAAAAAAAAAAAACTATTTTCTATATAAAAAGTAGCATACTTCTCTATTGTTCAATGCAATAAAAAATTCTTATGTTTTAACAGACTTTCAATAATTTAGAAATTTTCTACTTTATTGGATATTCTTCTTGGATACACACTTAAGAGGTTTTGTAACTTAATCTAGATGTAATTTTTTTATATAAATCAATGTTAAACATAATCCACATAATCCTGCTTAGACTAATAATTTTTATTGTTCAATCCACTTTTTTGTATTGACTAATTGTAACACTAATTTTGCAAGATGTTAATATAGTTTTTTTGAGTTAATATATTTTTATTATTAATTAAATTGAAGTCCACCCCAATATAATAAGTGAACTGATCGAGCTGGATTGCCACAAACGCCTTGACCATTTCCATTTCTAAACATGTTATTGATAATTTTTTCTTCATAAAATAATGGTCAGTTGGTATCTCATAACACTCGCATGTTGTTGAGATTAGGGCGTCTCCTAAACCTACCAGTCCTTTCAAAATGAATACTCATCGCTAAAGGACGATTCTTTTCGTATCCGGTTAGGTCGAAATACTCAATTTCGATCCCTTATCGTGTGGATTGTCGTGGAAACATTTTGCAAAATATTCCATGTATTAAAAAAAAGGAAAAAGAATGGCCCTTCAAAAAAAACTTGTTTAATCACCGTAGCTTTAAGGAGATTGAACATAAGATCGAGGTTTTCTTGAAATACGTAGAGAAGGTTTTGGCTCGGGCTTGAGTCAAAACATTAGGAGAAATTTTTGAGGTCTATAATGGGCATCCTAAGGAATATTATAAATAATTGTGGAAATAATAAAATAATATTAGATTACACACTAATTTTTTTAGGTAAAAAAATAAAAAACTACTTTTTCAACTCATATTTTCAATTTATCTCCTTACAATTTCACTCAAATTTGAGTGGAGCACTCGTTAGATGAATAATTAAATTTTTCATCAAAGGAGTACCCATGTTGGATACTTTGATGGAACTCACATGGAAAGTGAGAAATACATGAAAAAACATGATTGAAATCACATTTTCCTATATTTCTCATTTTTCATGTAGCAGAAATCGTCGAAAATATGAACATGAGTACTCATTGGATAAATAATTTATTTATGCATCCAAAATGAGTGCTCCCGCTCGAAAATTGAGTAGAACCATCAGAGGTATGTCAAAATACGAGTTAGAAAAGTAGTTTTTTTTTTACTCCAAAATGATGAATCATCCTCATGGTTGACATCATCATCTTGAATCATATCGGTTGTTATAAACTTTATTTTGGTTGTACATTTTTGTTTTGAGGCCCATTTTAGACCCTCAAAATTCTCTAATGGCATAGCTTCTCTTTTTTCCTTGAGTCTCATAAACATTGCCTTTTCTAGATTCTAGGGAGGTTGATTGGCATTTAAAAAGAAGAGCCACCTTGGGTCAAGCTTGGTGACAATAATACTAAATTATTCCAAGCTTTCTTCACCAAAGGTCATAAAATGTGTAATACCATTTGGTCACTAAAGGATCGAGGTCGAGTGGCCTCTTTTTCAAGCACAATGATATGGGGAAACATCACTTGAACATATTTTTAAGTGCCCAGGAAGAAGTCATAATTTTTGAAATCATTTGTACTAACTCTTCCCTTTCCCCTTTTCATTAATAATGATGGGAATAGGTCTATCATGGTCGTAGGTAACTTAATATGAACCGAATAAATTCCTACACAATTTCCAAAGGGTAAGATTTGATCCTCACTTATGTAGGAACACAATAAAACACATAAATAAACATAAATACGTAGATGCAAGAGGAATAAAACTTCATTTAATTAATATCAAATTTTGAAAAATGCTTACGTACGTAATGAAAAATAAACTAGCCCAAGATGGTAGCCTATCTCCGAGAAGAGACAGCCGTGACTACATGCTTCTCAATTGTGTTACAATGAGGTTCAAGGGGACTTATTATTGAAAAACATGGAAAAACCCTAAAAATCCAAAAACCTAACCCTAGAGATGAAGCGCCAAACTATGGGCCTTGCTTGGGTAAATTCAGAACATCAACCGCCTAGGACATAACTTTGGCACACAACCTGCTCGACACGTACAATACCTTGTTAGAAAGATCTATGCAAGGACTACAACTTTAAAGAGTAAAATGTACTGGTTAAAAGAACATCATATCCCACCTTCCCAAAAAACGTCGTTTAGGGCCTCAAAGTGGCTCTAGAAGTTCACGACCCAAAAACTCGTCAAAAATAGTAAATTGTGCTACAATTAAGGAAATTGAAAAAATGAAGAAACAATGGTGGCAAATTCTAGTGGAATAGGTGGGTGGCCACAATATCCACTGATCAAGAATCTTGGCTCCGTATGGATGGGGTGTGGAATATTTTATGATTTTATATGATTCTGGTTCGCATATTCGGGCAAAGATTGGAAGAGTCTCAAAGGGAACAATGAATACTCCTTGTTTTTAATTCTACTCATTGCTATGATTCCAAAAGGTTAGTAACCCCACTACGTTTGAATATTATCATTATGTAATGCAATTTATAAAATCATTTCCAAAGTTATTACCCCGAGTCTCAATCCCTTCTTTTCGACCTCCATATCAAAATAAAATTGCTTTCTAGAAGGTTTACAAATTCATGAGCCCATTGGGGTCACAAAAGAAGGTCTTCATATTCAAATATATGAATTTAAAATGGGTATTTTTTAAAAATGGATTTATCCAAAGCATATGAAAAAGCGTTTGGATAAACCAAACTCCTTTTAACACATGTGGGTTTTGTTCTTGATTTTATTACATGGGTTATGAGTTGTATTTAGTTTGTCTATTTTGTTGTTTTGATAAATGGTGTAGCTCTCCCTTTTCTTTAATGCTCATAGAGGCCTTTGTCAAGGTTGACCTCTTTCTCCATTACTCTTTTTTGTGGGTCAAGGATTGAGTCATATTTGGCTTATGCAAAACAAAGGGGCGAATTTCTGTGGTTGTCTAGTGACCCGCAGCATTGGAAATTACTCACCTATTATTTGTTGATGGCATCCTCATCTTCAGTTTGGATCCTCTTAGGAACTGGAACTATTAAAGTCTATTTTAACAACTCATGAAATCTTCTCCGGTATGGTCATAAATTTTTAGAAATCTTCTTCGTTGGTTTTAAACTTGGAAGTTGTAGAACTACAAAGAATCTTGAATTTTCTATCGATGGTCCTCTCAGCCGGATGAAGATTTGAAATATTTGGGGTTTCATTTAAAACCAAATACATATCATAATACTAATTGGGTTTCTGATGATTGCAAGTAGAAACAAAGTAAACTATCAAATTAGAATTGTATTGAGTACCATTTTTTTTTGAGTTAACAAAAAATCATCCGATTTTTGAAAAGTGTGATTAAGAATACACCTTTTTTTAGCATATTTTTTTACACTTTAAATTTTCTTATGTATAAAGTATGAACATTTTTTTTTAAATGTTAGTAAATTTCATGTTGATTTTAAAGTGTTGATGTATCATCAACTCTCAGAGGGCTTATTTTGACACTTTAATTTTTTGATATAATTAAGTATGAAATTTTTTTTTTAATGTTGGTGATTTTCATGTGGGACCATACATACTTTTGAAAGCAACAAACCTTTTTTTTAAGGAATATTTTTTGTGCTTAAAATTTTCTTATGTCCTAACTATGCACAATTATTTTTTAAATGTTGATTATTTACCATTTTTCAAGTTGTTTTATTCCTCTTCTTGTTTTTCATCCCAAGATGTTTGTATTTTAAGGGTTTTCTCGAACTTTTACGTTTTGTTTTTCTTTTTTACAATGTTTTTTTAATTAATTAATCAATTTTTTTGCAATTAATATTTTGAGGTTAGATTTTTTATATATTTATATATTGTTAATTAATATTTCAATAGACAAAAAATAATTGTCATTAAAAAATAATAAATTTAAACACCCATAAAAAATACACATTTTTCATATATATATAAAATTTAAAAAACATGTATTTCGAGACTTTATTTTATTTTAAAGCATATTTTAAAAAAATAATGTTTTTATTTCTTATTACTCTTTATAAGTTAATTTTGTTTTTTTTTTATCTTTTTTTTATGATTGATAATTTTATTTTATTTTATTTTTATTTTTTTAAAATATATTTTTTTCTTGGGTCTTTTTTAATGTTTTAATATATATTTTCATTTAATTTTTATTATTTTCTTAAGAT
Organism: Pinus albicaulis; assembly: GCA_034641835.2. Lineage (NCBI taxonomy): Eukaryota > Viridiplantae > Streptophyta > Pinopsida > Pinales > Pinaceae > Pinus > Pinus albicaulis. The sequence goes on along the minus strand of CM076581.1, from coordinate 228,988,712 downwards.
TTTTTTGTTTGTTTTTGTTTTAATTTTTGTTTTGTTTTGTATTTTTCATTGTCATCTATTTGTTATTTTGTTTTATTCAATTATTTTTGCATGATTCATTTCAATTCTCGACTAGCAATTTGATCTCGTTTATGTGTCAATTTGATAGTTGATGTTAAATTTTTCAGTTTATAATGGATTGAGTCCGCTCTCACAATGTGTCAATTTCATGGTTGGTTTTTAACTTTTCATTGCAATGGGTCGAGTTCAATTCGCACTATGTGTCAATTTGATTATTGAATTTTAATTTTTTGTTGCAATGTGAAGTTGTCTTAAGCTACTATTTTAAAAATAGATATACTTTTTTAGCATTTAAAAAAAAATCACTCTTGGTATCATGACTCTTACATTCAGTGTTCATTTTTAAAGTATTTTATTCATATAATTTTTTCACAATGTCATGGTTGAAATATTGAAAACTTAAGATTTTTTGTAGTCATGGTCTTTGGTTTTAATTCCATGGTTAAAAAATTGTTAAAATTCTTAAGATTTTTGAGTCATGATATTTTATATTGAACACCATTTCTGAAAATTGTCGTAATTTTAAGGTTTTTCAAAGACGTGATATTTTATCTTTAATGCCATGCTTGAAAATCGTTGAATTTCAGTACTTTTTGGAGTAATGTTATTTTATCTTTAATTTCATTACTAAAAAGTGTTGAAAAATTACCCCTCCCACCCCCCCCCGCGCCGCGCCCCCCCCAAAAAAAAAAAAAAAAAAAAAAATTGTCATTTTTAAAAATGTTGAAATTTACCCCCAAAAAAAATAGTGTTTATGCAGCATCAACACTTTTCGTTTTCGGGCTATTTTTTCATTTTTTTTGCTAGAGTTCTTTGGAGTTTACAGATCCAAATTTCTTTAATAAGTTTACACTATTTAGAGAAACACATCAAAATTTGGTGTCATAGATGGTTTTCCAGATTGGGTTGTTTGGTCCTCATATCAAATTAGCCTTGAAGCCATCCCTACTTATTGGCTTCCCTAGCATGGATTCCTAAGGGAATACTTCTGAATGCGTGAGGTGCATATGTTTCAAATTCCTATGGTTTGGTAAAGAAGAGGATACCACTCTACCATGGATTGATGGGGGAAATTTCTTATCTTAAATCTCAAGGTAGATGGGGTATTAAGAAATTATTTATTTTATCTGTGGATCTAGCCGCCAAATGTGGTTAGTGTTTGTTGTCCATTGATAGTTTATTGACTATAGTGGTCACCGTAAAATATATCTCTCCCCTTTATGTTGAATATTAGGTTTGAGTGTGGATAATCCCAAGGGAAACATCTTACCTATTTCATAGGAATTGACCATTACTTTTGAAATTGTTAACAAAGGTCGCCTTGGAAAGTGGGATTTGGCACAAAATTCCACATTGGTTAGGATCCTTGGCTTGGATATGGTCAAGATAACATACTCCATCCTCCTTATTGAGTTCCTTCAGACCATGGTAATACTGTGGATGGATCATATTGCAAATCCGGCCTCATCTACTATTTGGTGTCGTGATGGAAATCCTCCACTGTAGTTGGGCAATCCTCGACTTTTTCATGAGTCATGGTGCTCCTTTCTACATGATTTATCTCATGACCATATCATAATAGCAACATATGATGATGATTTAAAATGTATTTCGCTCCATTTGGTGTATATTCCCCAAGGGTTGGTTATGCTTATATAAATTCTAAGCAAAATCATGTCAATCCTAGATGGTGGTGGTATTCTATCCGGAAATCCGATCACCCACCAAAGGCAAAGTTATTTATGTGGTGAATATTTTTTGGTAAAGTTCCAACCTAGGATGTTCTCTCGAATCGTTTCCAACATTGTCCTAGGTGGTACGTTCTTTATGTAAAGTTGAAGATGAATCAATCACCCATCTTTTCCTCTCGTATTTGTTTGGACAAAAACTTTGGTCCTTACTTGTCAGTCACGTGCTTCGTTTGGGTCTTGGTCAGGTATGACTATTGAAGATACTTGGCATTTTTGCCTTTCTATTCATTCATATAATAATTTTAGATATCTTCCTCATCATTATGGGGTATATGGCTTTCTTGTAATTGATCTATTTTAAAGATGAGTCCTCCTTTTCCTGCTCTATTGCACCTCGAAGCTCATTATAGAAATTTTGAGGTAAAAAATGGGTCTAAAAAATGTACAACCAAAATGAACTTTATAAGAACCAATAGGATTCAAGATGATGATGTCAACCATATACAGTGGAGGATGATTCATCACTTTGGAGTAAAAAAATTTTAAAAATTTAAAAATAAAAATAAATATTTTTTTTTTTTTTTTTTTTTTTTTTTTTTTTTAACTTGTATTTTCAATCGATCTCCCTAGGGGTTTCACTCAAATTTGAGTGAGAGCACTTATTGGATGCATAATTCAATTCCTCATTTAAGGAGTACCCATATTGCGTACTTTCGATGGACCTTATTTACACGAAGAATGAGAAATACATGAAAAACGTCATTACAATCATATTTTTTCATGTATTTCTCATTTTTCGTGTAGTAGAGTCCATTCAAAGAATGCAACATGGGTACTACTTAGATGAGGAATTAAATTTTCACATCCAACTGTTACCACTTGAAATTTGAGTAAAACCATAGGGAGCTAAGTTGAAAATACAAGTTGAATAAATAGTTTTTCTTTTTCCCTCTAAACTTTGATGATAACTAATCTTGTTTTATTATTTCACTATTATTTTATGATATTCCTTAGAGAAGCCATTTAGACCCCAAAATTTCTTAATGATGGTCATTTTAAGCCACTTCTCTTACAAGAAAAAAATGTGCCCGCAGTCAAATTACTGTAATTAAAAAATTGTTGATCTCTCTCTTCCTTAGGCCTACATTGGATGTGTCCTCAAGTGCCTCGAGGGATCGTTGTGGTGGTGGATTTACTTTATACTTATCACTTCTCATTTCTTCCATGTTTCTAGGGGTTTCAAGCCCGGTTTCGAACAATTATATCGAATTATTATCTCACATAATCTTCTCTCTCCTTGTATTAGAAAATGGGATTTCGTATCTAGTAGCTCTTTGGTGATTTTGCTCATTTATAGCTCTTCGGTGACAATATAGTACTTCTTCATATGCCATATTTTAAAAATTAATTAATTTAGATAAATGGGAAAAAACATAACTACTTGCTAAATCTCAACCTTCAATTTGTGTATACTACTATAAATATTCTAGAATATTTCATAGAGGTTAAATCTCTACCATCTACCTAACAATTATTGATAATTAAATTTATATTTTAGAAGCCTTATTACAAAATAAAGCCTATGGGGTATATATGCATGAAGATGTGGTTATACTTTTGGGCTGGGGTATAATGAAATTTCAAAATTTTACTCTTTTTACCGAATTGAAGCCCTCCTAAAATTCATATAAGTATTGTGAATTTTGATTTTAGAGTAAAAATGAAATTGCAAAGTATTATGTCGTTGTCCTAATGATATTTTTTTCCAAAAAAACCAAATTTATAAAATCTATAAATTTTCCATTAAATGAAATTCTTTTCCTTTGCAAATTTTTGCACATCTTAACATATATGTGTGTGTTCATGAGTAATAACTTACTCTAAAATGTATAATTTTTAAAAATATATATAGGAGCATGATATATACGTAGAGAATTATGTTATGTATATTAAAAAAAAAAAAGTATGCAAAACTATTTTTTTTTAATTAATTTCAAGTTCAAACATAATATTTGAATTTCATTTTTCAGATAGATGCATTCACAAACGATTTTTTTTTCTACTATTTAAATAAATTCAAAACCAAGGGTACCTTTTGAAGGGGACTCATAAATGTAGATGGTATTTTTTAACTTTTTTTCATTTTGTATATTTTATGTTATTTATTTTTTCATTAAACCCTTTGAAATTGTCCAAAAAAATTTCAAGCATAATGTTTAAAAGAATTTAGATGAAAAATATCATATGAATTAAAAAAATTTCAAACTTATATGTCATTGGATAAAGAATTTATTCACTAATACAACATGATAAACTCTCGCCACCTAAGGAAAAATACTTCCTTAAGTCTCTCAAAGTATAAAATGATTTTGTAGAGAACATGCATAAGGGGAGCCATTAGGGATTTTATGTCTAAAATGGGCCTCCTAAGGAAATTATGAAATAATAGTGGAGATAATAAAATAATATTTGATTACATCATCAACAATTTAGAGGGAAAGAAAAACTATTTTTTTCAACACGTATTTTCAACTTAATTTCAAAGTTTTTACTCAAATTCCCTGTTTTATATTTACAGATGCAAAATTTAATCTTCATCCAAGGAGGGCCCACGGCTGTATTGCTTTTGATGATTCTAATTTAAAAAATGAGAATACATGAAAACATGATTGCAATCACGTTTCTCTTTTATGTATTTCTATTTTCGTGTAGCAGTTCCATCAAAAGTATGCAACATGGGTGCTCCTTGATGAAGAATTAAATTTTGCATCCAATGAATTCTCGCTCAAAATTTGAGTAAAAACTTTGGGAGATAAGTTGAAAAATACGAATTGAAAAGTAGTTTTATTATTTTTTACTAATTTTACACTTTTACTTAAAAAATGGTGAATCATCCCCTATGGTTGACATCATCAACTTGAATCGTATTGGTTCTTATAAATTTTATTTTGGTTGTACATTTTTCTTAGGAGGCCCATTTTAGAACTCAAAATTCCCCCTAATGTAAATTTTTGTTTAGGCCTTAACATATCGAGCACTTAAAAAGATCGATTGAGTGCTTAAGGTAAAAGCTTAAATAACTTGATCAAGCTCTTGATGTGGTTAAACAAACATTCGATCGAGTCTCTTCTAAAACAAAACTCACCACTCGTGGGTCTATGGACCTAGGAGTTTGATCAAACTATTGTTCGATCAAGGTCCTATTGCCACACCAAAATAAAAAATAAAAAATAGAGCCGAGTGTTCATTCATATAGAAAATAACAAATAACATCATTCATGGAAAAATAACACAACGTGGAAATTACACAAAAATTGACACAACAAAACATGGGAAATTGGAGAATTCAATCTTGAAAATGATACAAGTGCCAAGAACATAGGAAGTGTGAGAAAACCAGAGATGGGATGAGGAAAATACATAGACGGAGAGAACAAGAAGATTGTCCAATTCGACAAATTTATGATGATACACAGTAATTCTTTTGTCTCACTTCTCATATTACCGCTTCATATTGTATGCATCATGAAATATGATTCAAAGACAAGAAAACAATGGAGAATAAAACATTATAACTAATATCAAATAAGGAGTTAAAGTAATGGCATGTAGTTAAAAATGTAGATGAAAAAAAACAACTTAAGAAAAATCACTTGGTGATTAATGGTTCATTGAAATCAAAAATCACTTGAATTGTGAAAATTGTGAACCACTTTCGAATTTTAATGGTTGAGGGGTAACCCAAAACTAAGGATGTGATTTAACTAAAGAAAATTGTTAAATTTTAGTATATTATTTACATGAATTACAATTAATGGAAATATTTACAAGAGGGATAAGAAAAAAATGGTTGTCACATTGGTGTTGCAAAACCTATAAACATTAGTTTTATTGAAGCTTGATATCCTTGTAGAAGTTAAAAGAGAGAAAAGGTGTATGAAACTGGGACTGAAAAGAGAGTCCCTCCTTCCACTACAAGGAAAAGACCATCTAGTGGATGTTTTTGAGGAACCCCGCGTAAAAATACCCCACACATATGTTTCTAGCGGAGGTTACGAGGAGAGGTCAAGGTGCTTGGCGGCCTTGCAAATGCTCTCTCCGCCCCTGCGCCATCATTAAACGTCGCCCCGGTGCTCGCACACCGGGAAGCACCCCACAAGTATTAAAAACATTGGCACATCGGACACCGTGCAAGCCCATACACACCCGCAAGGCATTGTATTATTCTATAGCACCGATGCGTCACACATCTTCTACACTGGGCATTATAAAACACCGTGCAAAACCGAAACCGCCCCGTGTAGAACGAACCGCACCGGTGCGGTAGAACGAAACCGCACCGTGCATCATAAAATAACACGCCAAAACACAAACCGACCGATGTGTTTGCAAGAAACAACATATGTTCCCATAAACCACGCGATGACCGGTAAAGGGTTAAATTGAAAATTATGACAAAAAACCCGCATTTTTCATTTTTTTCTAGTGCTCTTGAACTCTCAATTACCGGCATGCTCTTACCATAGAATGCACCTAGCACAATAAACATTGGCACACCGGATAGAGTGCGACGTACACACCGCCTGTGCAGCGTCCAATTACGGTAACACATCGGTGTAAGCCACCGTTTCTTTTCGCGCTGCATCATAAAACACCGTGTCAAAACATAAACGTGCCTGTGTTCTTATCCAAGAGCACCCCACCGATAAAACGCACGCACTCCGTAATATCGGAAAATAAAAAATTAAGGCCAAAACCGATGCTTTATGACTATTCCGCACCGGTGCTTTACAAATATTCGCCTTGGCACCATTAAATAAAAGTGCCAAAATTGAAATATCCCAAAGGCAGTTGTTATTAGGAACGCTCTCAAAGGCATTATAAAAAATGTGACCAAACTGCAATCGCTCAAAGGCGGTTGTAAGTAAGCGCACGGCGGTGCCTATAAAACCTCACGCACTCGTACAGGTTAAATAAAAAAAAAATTACTACAAAAACGCATTTTTCACTTTCTCAGTTCCAAATCTCTCAAGCACCGGTGCCATTTCCCATTCTCTCGAGTCGCCCGCATTGGTGCTCTCATTGTACCGATTGCATGCAATCGTTGATCCGCATTGGCCACCAATCTCCAAACCTTGCATTTTGAAAACAAAGGAAAATTTTCTTTGCAAATTTTTATAGCCAATATGCCTCCTCGACGACGAAATTTACAAGTATTTTTTCATTTTTTCCATAATTAAGCTTTTTGCGTATTAGAATTTGAAATAACCTTAAAAATCACCATTAAAAAAAAAAAAAAAAAAAAATTGTCGCGCGGCGGCGCCCGAGTCGTTTCCGTCTCACACCGGATAGCGGTGATGTCCGTAAAATTTGCTGTGCCGCACCGCCACCAAGCAATGGTATCCGCACCGTTTCTAGGGAGGCAAATTTAAAGGTGCCCCACACACCTAAATTAAAAAAATGCGGCGCTCATTTAGCCAACGCACCGTTGACCAAGGGAATCCCGGGAAGCAATGTTGATGGTATTATCCACCTTGTGATATGCCGCGCACCGCATTCTCGCATTCCAAGATAATAACAAAGGCGGTTAAATATCGCACCATCGACTATGTAATTGTCATGAAGTCGGTGCGTCGACACACCATATACTCCGGGCATATACTTGGGCCGCATCGCTATTCTAATCCTATATATAGTCAATGGTGTTTAAAAAATAGACAACAGACCGAGGTCGGCGTTTGTATTTCATTAGGGGCACCGGGAATGGGGCGCTAAAAACTTAAGCCGCACCGCCACCGGCATTGCGATTTGCTTTTGTATTAATTTAATTTGCTCTGTTTTTTTTTCAAATATATATATATATATATATATATATATATATATATATATATATATATATATATATATATATATATATATATATATATATATGTGTGTGTATGTATGTATGTATGTATGTATGTATGTATGTATGTATGTATGTATATTCCTAAATACATGTTTGTTTTAATAAAAAAAATATATATTTAATATGTCGTTGATTCGTAGAGAGAGGAGGAACAATAGCTAACACAACAGTGCTGAAAAGTATGACATGATTCGCCATCGGGAAGCCCGAGAGAGAGAGAGAGATGCATACCTCTACCAGACACAGATACTTAGGGGATCTTAGGTGCAGTAGGCTCTCCCCAAGTTCTATGAGGAGACTACTTCCTAAAGGCCCATAGTGTGTGTTTTTGAGATATCTTATCCGCAGTGGAATGCCCACCAATGTGCTTTCCTGTGTTGGTCCCTGTACTGTGTGTACACACCCATCAGGGAGGATTTTTATTTGATATAGGACCACGGGAGAGAGGGGTGGATTTTCCCCGCGTCCCGCACGTTCCAGCTTGGTTGTGAAGGTGGAGTCGCTAGTTTACTCCCGCAGATATCGGAGTATGATGTACCTGCCTCCTTCGTAGTTTGCACCGGAGGTTATTACGTATAGGTGCATTTGGTAGACAAGACGCAAAAGGCTCTCACTTATCATTTCGAATTATTTCGCATACAACACCAAAGTGATGGGCAACATAGTTGCCGTTTTATATTATGTTGATTTTTAGTACAATGTACCATGACTGTCATGGTCTCATTTTTTTGCGGAAGTTTTGTACGGCCTTAGATAGATGTCGTGCTCATGCACAAGGGAGGGTCAACTTCCATTTTGCTTTAGATTTGTTTTGTTTATTTTTTGAGAGGTTTCCAGAGATGAGACCTAGTTTTGCCCTGGGACAAAACTCGTAGGCTGTATTGCTCGAGTCTTACAGGACATGGGGGCACATGATGCCCAAGAGGGGAGACACTATGTTTCCAGCTAGATATCGAAGACAGATGCAGACCAGACTTAATAGCTGGCCACTTGGTTGCATCCTCACTATGGTCCCATGTCCTTATGCTAGATTAGATTGGCGAGGGTGTCCCAACGTCCTATTCATAGATGATGAGCGATCAGATGATAGATTTAATATTACCTGCTTTATTTATATTTATTCTAACATGTTCTTTAACTTGTTTTTATTAAATTGTGTAATGAAATTTTCTAATTATTGTTGTGTACTTGTATATATTTTTCTGTGTATTACTGGCTCTTTTGATGGCGAGGAGATGCCGGATCCACCACATGATCTAGGTGTCGGGTCCCGATGACAATCGTGACATGACCAATGTCGAGGATGATCATGGATCAGATGAGGTCGTGTGCGAAACAGAGAGACATGCTCCCCGCGCTCATGGTGCACCGGTACCCACCTTTTGCTAGGCGCGGTCACGAGACTAAATATAGGATGGAGTTGGGGCACCAATCTTTGCATTGATTGGAGTTGTGTACCCAGCCCGGTCATCGAGACATACAAAGCCATGGGAGATGGGTTGTTTTAGATGTGGAGAGGCATGTTGCGGGACAAGGCACGGCCTGATGTGGCATGTCATAGGAGCTACGACACCGCAGGACTAAGGGAGGCCGTCCATAGTTATAGGCGTACTAGCGAGCCGTGGCAGATGATTGATGGGCCCAGTAAGCGGCGTACTCACATGCATCTCATGATCGTTCACCTCGCGCCACGCCTCGATAACTGCGTGAGGTCGATTCACCAGCGCATCTAGCAATCATCATGGAGAGTAGGCCGGACTATCACCTACTGCCTGGGCCAAGAAAGATGTAGCACCCGTCGTACTAGTCATGATCATGAGTAGGTCGGACCATCGATCGTTGAGGCCGCACTATTGACTGCTGCATCCACCACACGTTATATTGATGTTGTACCAGTACCACTAGCCGATGCATCCATCAAGACTTCAATGATCATGATCATGAGCAAAGCTCAACCACGACCGTCGAGGTCGGACCCCATCGGCGGGGGTGCCTCCACTTGTACCGCTATTGATGTTGTTATACTACCACCACCGATCCAGCGACATTTATATTACATAGCTTGTATATTTTTAACATTATTCGCTTATATATATATATATATATATATATATATATATATATATATATATATATATATATGGTCCATGTATTTTATGTTCATGTTGCAAATAGTTAATTTACATGTTGGTGATCATCATGATGTGGCGCATATTGTTAGGTCATGCTAGATATGTTCATTTTAATGTTTAGCTTTGCAGATAGATGGTATATATGATAGCATGAGTTATTTGACATGAGATGTATATTTGATGTTTATGTTGTGATTATGTTAATATATAATGTTAATTTGATAAGTCTAATGCTTTTTTAGTTGAATGAGGATGTTTGTGCTATATGTCATGATTGTGATGATGTTTATTAATTAATTTAATATTAAATGACCATGATATTTATTAAATATTATGTCGTGATTGTAATTTAAATTTAAATTTTAATTGTATGTAAAATTGTAAAATTGTATTTTAGTCATATTTTAATTGTAATTTTAACTATAATTGTATGTAAAATATTTATTAATGTAATTTATTTATTTCTATTAATACAGTAGTACTGCTATTTTCTATTTATATATGGAAATCAGGTTACAAAATATAAAATGAAGTCCGTGGTCTCAACTTTCCCAGGAAACTGTGTCCGTTGGCCACCTTAAAGCGTTAAATGCCAACCAAAATTGAAACATTTTCATACGGCCATGAGCTTCATCTACTAGCCGAGCATAACTCGATTATTCACAAGTCTATTAAACAAGAGAGGTCCTTTCAAAGCAAAAAAGCATCTAATAAACATGAGGAAACAAGAAGGTGGTTAGCCTTTAGAGAAATCAGTCAACCGCCGGTGTTGGATCCAGATGTGGATCCAGCATATCCACTTGCCGTAGTTGTTGAAGTTGCTTCTACTCGTCAACACGATCATCAATTCTACCGATCCCATCAATAGCCCGATACTAAGTGACTTTAATATGATTCCACTGATCCTGAATATCCTCTAGAAAATTCACAACACGGGTTCAAGTTGCTGTTGATGAGGGGGAGAACTTGCTATTTCACAATGAATTTTACAATCCAAAAGAATTATGCACTGCTTGATGAAACAAAGACAAATGACCATGAGTATTACTGTGATCCGTGACGAAATCCAGATCTTGCTTCAAAAAGGCGTATCATTCTCTCTTCATCTGTTTCTAATTTCTCCTATCCTCGGATTTCCGCCAAACCTTGGTCGAATTTCCCAAATCATACGGAGCCAAGAAGCCTTGTAAACCTCCCCGTCTCGTTTTTCTACCTCTTTCCGTGTGGCTAAGCCCAGATCGAAGTCGCTATTACTTGTTTTTTATCAACATGTGAGCCATGTTTTTCTTTTAACCATGATGGAAACAAGCCTAAGAATAGACAGAAATAGTAAATAACAAACTATTAAATTATGAACTCCAAATAGCCGAAATTATCGTATAGGTGATAGAATACAGATGAGCTAAACATCTAGGTGACTCGCCGCGATGACAAGTTAAAGGGAGAAGCCAATTCCCCGAATAGTAAATAGTGGGCGCCATAGCGCAACCAGCGCACAAGAAAATACCGATGAAAGAATCGAACATGACCAATGAAGCCGTCGTAAAAGGCTAACATGCAAGGTCTTCCACCGATCGACACCCAAAATATGAAAGAAACAGCCCCGCCAGAGAGAGTGGTAGACGAACAGAACAGAGAAATGCCGATGCCAGACAGACAATATATAAGCTCTGCAATTCCAACCCTCAGAAACGCCATATAAGCCTAAATGCCAACCCATACAAATGTTGGATATATAGAGACCGTAAAAACTCCACTTAGACTCGTCAGAGATACAGAGCTTTGAAAAACCCACATTCTATGCACAGTAGAACCCAACATAAATGACTCCACCCGACAACATTGCATGGGAAATGGGATACAACCCGTGAATGAAGAAAATAATTGAAAATACGACAATACGAAGGAAAGACCCATGCACAGACACAGAGAAGGTACCAGTGGTGATTGACATTTCCTTATTATGCCTGCCGTAGAGAAAATCGAAGGCCAAACACAAAGAACACCCATAATAATAGAGTAATGAAAAGCCCTTGGCAAAACATAGGAAGGAGTACAGAGTGGCTGTGGCCGCGAAAACAAGGGCTTCCAGACAGGCGAAGAGATGGAACAACAAACCCAAAATCAACCAAATCGAAACCCTCTAAACGATGCAATTGTAGACAAACATAACTGAATATATCATCAACAATTAGAGGTAGAAAATTAGCAGCTATATACCCCAAACGAACAAACGAGCCCGATACGTAGTTTGGCCGTCGCCTTGCGCTACACCTCCAATAGTATCCGCTGCACCCCAACTATGCTTCCACCAATTACCCACCGCAACCAAAGACTACATCCGTAACGTACCACCCTCGACATTCCCTTCTCCAACCCGGCGCATACAGTCGTCTTACCTTAATGAAACTTAATTGCAGATCCACCGCACATCGCCATGAATATGCTAATGACGGCCGCATCATGGTGCATTAACTCCCGAATGACAGAGGCCGCCCACTTGGCAAACCGGGCACAAACACCTCGTCGTTGAATGAGCACCCCGATCAGGAAGCGTCGCTTCTCCGCATTATCGTAGAGATCATTTTGTAAAATAGACTCAGTGTGGAATGTAGTCTAACATTCCAAATTGTACCATTGGGCTAGCCTCCAGATCGATTAGATTTTTACGAATTTCAATTAGCCAAATAACTGCCGCTCATTGCCTTTTTCGCCGAATATGATTAGGAATCAAATACTGATGTTATGAAGAAGCAAGATTTATTTCCCCGAATGAGGGCCGCCGCGTGCCAACTTTTAGTAATTTTCTCCCAAGTGACTACCCTTACTTTAGCTTAGTGAGAACTCCCGTAACCATTACAGAATCACCCTCCACAATAATTCGTTGGTAATTGTTTCATATTACAAGGTGCCTGTTTGACCGCCACCGCCTTAGCTTCATTAGGCAAAAAGCAAAAATTAGAGGCATAAAACTGACAAGTTTCCCTCTGAGAATTTCGAAAATCCCACCAAGACCCACCGTCCCGGGTTTCCTTTTGATGCACCATCATAATTGAGTTTAAGCAAAACTTCAAATAAGGGCCCATTTTATCCCCGGATTGTTTGTTCGGGTTGTTTATATTTCCATAACTTTACAGCATTTGGGGTTTAAGATTAAATATTCATCATTTGCATTTTCTAAACCTTCCGCTTTCCAATCATCCTCCGACCAACTTCAAAAGAGAATAGTTTCACGAATATTGTCAATTGAACACGTCCAAAGTCAAGTTGTTCATGGCCGCGCTTCATCTCTAAAAACCCTTGATTCTCGTTATTTTACATATTCCAAAGGATAAACCCAATGAGAGCTGCTGTGCTCGATTCAACACTGAAATTTAAATCCTCCTTGTTGCTATCCTCGGATAGTGTCCGTGATACTTTAATTATTTTTATCTCGTTTGGCGAAATAGTTGCTCCGGTGTTTGCCATAAAGTGTACCTATCTACAGAATGCATTGAGAAGATGCTCAATAGTTTCAATCCCTTCAATATAGGTAGCATCAAGACGGACCCTCGTACATGCCCCGTTTCCGGCACCATCCCATGTCGACTTTTTGGTGGCTTACCAACCATAAGAAGTATTCCCACTTTTATTGTCGACAAAGACCAGCATTTTCTTCCATAAGAGCAAGCAGCATTATGTGCTGATCACATATCTGAGATGATAACCTTTCTTTAATAGTGAACATTCCCTTTGTCCGATATCCCCATCGAATGATTTCGAACTCACAGCATGACCAGTTTCCGAGATTTGAGTTCTTCGCCGATTAACCCATCGTTGTGTGTCCCAGCCTCCGCCAATGAGTTTTTGTCTTTCCATTTCCTCCATCGGCCATTCGTTGCGCACACCAATAGTTATGGATCAACCTATTTTTTGGTGTGTTAGTGAAAAAGAAAATTTCCCTAAGTCAAGTCCTGCCAAACAATTTCTCTCGTTGTCGCTAAGAGTCCTCCCAAAAGAGACACATCGACCTCGCATTTCCCAAAAGCTATGTGAACAAAGGAGGTGCGTTCGTTTTTGTCGCGTATCTCCAACGATGAACCTTTAGGTGTTATATCCATTTTTTAAATTTACTGTAAACTATTTGTGGCATATCATATTTAGTAACCCGTATTTTCTTCCATAGATCATGTCCACCCCGAATCCATCGCCACCAAATTTTAGCGCCCAATACATTATTAAAGATAAAAGGGTCCCGAAGGCCCAATCCTCCTTGCATTTCGATTTAATGAGTTTATCCTGAAGACAGAGCTCAATTCCTATTTGACCGTGCTCCCCGACATAAAATTTCTAAAACGAGACCGACCCGCCTGATTGCATATCTCTTTAGGACAGCACGACCGACACGCGATAAAGAGGAAGTGATTTGAAGCACCGATTTTAACAAAAATGAGTCTCGCTCATGCAGCATTAAGAGCTCAGAATGCTCAATTGTGAATTCTTTTCTCCATGCAGAGGAGGAGATCTCCAATCTACATTCCCGATGGGCCCCTAATTTAAGAACATCCTCAAGTATTTCTATAGGAACCTAGTTTAAACCCCAAAGTTCTAGCGAGAAAATTATGAGTTGGGAGATTAGCATTAAAGAAATAGACATTCAATTTTTCATTATTAATTTGAGTGTACCTGAAGCCGCCATGAAAAGTTCAAGAATGTGGAGAATAGCTTTACACTTTTCGACCGACGCCATACAAAACAAGAGGATGTCATCGACAAATCGTTGATGAGTCAAAAGGAAGGTGAGGTCCTAAAGCTTTAACCCCGGTGAATCCTGCCTTTCCGCAAGATGAGCCTTAATCAATCTACCTAGACCTTCGCCGGCTATAATAAAAAAACAGAGATAAAGGATCGCCTTGACGTAGGCCCTCAAGAGTCGGTAAAATCTGGTAGCAGGCTACCATTTAGTAAAAATTGAGAAATGAAGAGAGGAAAATGAAAGAATGCAGCCATTGAATCCATCTATCATAAAATCCAAACGCTCGTACGTCTTCAAGCAATAATGTCGGATATGGTCGTATGCTTTAGAAAAGTCTGACTTGATTAGCATACCTTTCTTTTTTTGAGTTTTGAGGGAGTGTATCGTCTTCAATAAGCATGCATTCCATCCAAAATCGACCGTCTTTGACAAAACCCCGTCTGGCTCGGTGAAATCAAACCGGGCAATGGTGGTTTAAGTTGATTAACTACTGAGGAGGCAAGAATCTTATAAATAACATTGTAGAGAGCAATGGGGCGAAAGCCCATGGGGAGTGTTCGAATTTTCCTTAGGGATAAGAGTTATGTATGTATCATTTAACGCCGGATAAACCGTTTTATTTCTTCGGACTTTTCCAACCACCTCTAAGATATCTTGATCCATGAAATTCCGTTTAGCTTAAATAATTCACTTATAAACCCATCCAAACCAGGGCCTTTATTCGCATTCATAACAACTTTTCTAGTTCCCCGTAACCGACGGAGGCTAAGTTCGTCCCTGTAATTAATTAGGGAATATAAGTAGTAATTTTATCAATTTCTTCCTCGTTGATTGGGGATAGATTTTGTAAGAAAATGTTTGAAGGGCTCTTACCGGGCCCTTTCTCCATATCCTCATGCTTTATGAGTCGATCCTCGTTGCGTATTTTAAGTGAGAAAATTCTATTATGTCGTCGTTTAATCATGGTCCGATGAAAAATCTTGTGTTTCGCTCAATTCTTCAACCACCGAATCCGTCATTTCGTTTCCATAAGATCTTCTTGTTTACGACGTTCTTCTTGATGGCTAAGGATATGACCTTCTTCGAGTGCTAATTTATCGTTGCGAACATAAATACACAAGCTTGCTGAATTACTTTCATCCGATCGATCAATCTTATTTGATCTTGGTGGATATTCCCGAATTCCGTTCGATTCTAGCATTTAATTTATACTTTTAATTGTTTTAATTTTAATTGAAAATAATTGCATCTTATTTCTACCGTTAACTGGGTGTGAAGTCCCACAATTTTTAACATGTTCCGAGAAACCCTAGATCCCCGAGCCAAAATAATTCAAACCGAAAAGGCCAATTTCAAGGTCGCTTTAACATCTACTTCTATTCCGATCGGCCAATGATCTAATCCTAGTGTTGGTAAAATAGCTTCTTCATAATAAATATTTAAACTTACCAAAGCTTCGAGAAAGAAAACGATCCAATCGATAGCAACTTGATGACATTATCCACGACGATTGTTCCAAGTAAAATTGCCATTCACCGTGGGAATATCTACCAACCGTAACCGTGATTAAATCTTTGAATAACTCCATGTCGTGTTCTTCTTCTTGTGTCGCCCTTTTTTCTCGAGATTAAGAATCATATTAAAATCACCTCCCAAAAGCCAAAAATTTCTCCCGATGCATAGTACTCAACACCCTAATGTTATGTAAAAACTTTCAGACGCTCTCCGGAATTGAAGGCCCATAATCGCCGAGATAAGGATGCAATCCTCTAAGCCAAGTAGCCAAAAATTACTCCGTTAAGATTATAGGAAGGCTTAACCAACTATCCGCTATGATTTCAATTGTGTTCCATAGAATAGCAATGCCCTCTCGCCATGCCAACAGATTCAATAGCCATTCCCTCATAATTCATACGAAAGGTGTGAAGGATAGACTGAAGCTTCACCCAGGACCTTGGTTTCTTGGATTAGCATGATCCGAGGTTTCTCAACTTTCAATCTGTCTTTGAGATATCTTTGTTTGCCCCGGTCACAAGGCCTTTGATATTCCAAGAGATGACCTTCATTAGGAGTCGTGAATTGTTTGAATACCGTTGTTAACGGTATTATCTTTCATGTATTAATCAACATTTCACCTACCAATTGGATCGATTCTTGCAAGGTTCTTCGTCCACGCTTTAGATGGTTTGGGCGGAGGTGGCACTTTTCTTTTCCGAGGCTTTTTCCATTTCTCGTACTTCTTCGTGCGCTTGCACCGTCGTATAATGTTCAAAGGTTTTCATAATTTTTTCTCCGGTCGGTCGAAATGAATCTATCATCCGTATTCTCCATTCAGACAAAACCCTTTCAATATTTTTCTTCGACGCCGAGATCATCTTTATGTTGCTCCACTCATCGGGGTGAGTTCGAGCAAGGAACTCTTCGCTGTCACGTCTGGGTTGCCTTTCGCTCACTCTTCGTGTCGAAGGTTTCCTGGATACCTCCTTAGAGTCTTGTTCAACACCTTCATCTATCACTTTACGAATCGACTTGGCCCCCCTCCTCCTTTGTAAAACCTCAGCAATTTGTAGCTGCTTGCGGCCCAATGGGGCGATATTGATGTCAAATTCGAGCTAATATTCCCCATTAATGTAAAAATTTTAATTGTAATTGTAATATTCACTATTTTTAAATGATTGTAATGTATATATGAAAAATTGTACCCCGATTCTAATTCTAATTGTATGTAAATTTAAAAATTGCAATTTTGTATTTGTAATTGTAATTTTTAATTGAATTGTATGTAAAATATTTGTAAAATCAGAATTGTAATTGTAAATGTAATTCTATGTAAAATTGTGTAAATGTAATTGTATGTAAAATTAAAATTGTAATTCTAATTCTAATCATAATTCATGTATGTGAAATTAATGTAAAATTCTAATTCTAATTCTAAATGTAATTTTAATTGTAATTGTATGTAAAATATTTGTAAAAATTTAAATTTAATTGTAAATGTAATTTTAATTGTAATTGTATGTAAAATATTTTGTAAAATTTAATTCTATTAATGTAAAAATTTTAATTGTATTAATGAAATGATTTTATTAAAATTTGCAAATTTGCAAATTTGCAAATAATTGTAAAATAACAAATCTAGAATAATAATTAATTTTTGTAACATAATAAAGTTTAGAAAAAAATAATGAAAATAAATTCATGTATTTTAGAATTGTCATTATTTTATTATGATCTTACATACAAAAAAATAATCCTTTATATAGTTTGGTGCGCTTATCATCATAACACGCACCGTGCTATTTCACGACGCACCAATGCTTCCCAACTCTTCCACACCTGGTAACGAATAAACGCAAATTAAAAAAACGCAACTCTATTTTCTTTAAGTGAAAAAAAAATGACAATTTGAAAAATGAAAATATTTTCAAAAATATAATTTACAAAATAATTCTTTAAATACAAAACACTTTTCATTATTTCACTATTTTTACAAAATTTGCGCCCGCATATTTGCAGCATATTTAATTCGGGAGCAAGAGAGCACAAGGGCACTATGGAGCAAATAAATACGTTTTTAATGTATATTTAGACAATCATAAACCAAACCCTCCGATGATTCAAACCCCCGTATCATAGAGTTTCAAACCATCTCGTGATTAAATTTTTTATTTTTTTTTTCTACCAGTTTTATCCATTTTTACCTCAAACCCTTCATTTTTTTTTGTTTTTTCTTCCCTTTCTTTTATTTTATATTGACGTCCAACCCACGAGACGACTTGCATAGCCTGATCCAAATCTATTCGGCCATCAAGATGAATTTTTGGAAAAAAATGGAATTTTTTTTTATTTGGCGTCTTGCCACCGGCATCTGCAATCGAGATTATACAGCGCACCGCGCAAGTACCGTGTAGTAAAAAAATTGAAAACATTTTTTCTAAATCCGTGCGCCATATCGAAATAGGCAACGATGCTCCATTTAACAAGGATAGCACCGCATGATGTATTACACCATTTTTGCGGTGCATTTTTAAGACCCTCACACACCTTACGGTCTATTACACTCGTTTTTGGTGCTAGTATTTATAATACCCAACGCACCGTACAATCTATTATACTATTTTGTAAGCGTTTTTAATATCCCCATGCACCGATTGTAGTGTGTACCTCATGAAAAGTACACCGTTGTCTTGAGATTTATTTTTATACCGAAAGTTGAGAATTTATTTATAAATATATTAATGAATGATATGGTACAAAGTTTCAGGAAGCCGCGCGTCTGTTGGGAAGTCGGATCTGAAGTTGAGGATCGCAGAGTTTTTCTCTCCACTCGCATTAATCGAAGTAGAAAGTCCAGATCTTCTCCAAGATCTGTGACAAAGGGGCATAGCACTGGCTTAGAAGATGGGAAGACCGGGGGCCCCCGGAGCCCCCACTTTCAAGCAAGTCACAATAGACAATGGCAAGAGGTAGATGGAGGGTTTGAAAATCACTGGATCCTCAACCGCCGGGAGTTGCACAAAGGGCGGTAACTCGATCCCAAACGATCGCACAGTCAATCCGACAAACGACACCCCAAGAAAGCTAGATTCAATCCCTGAACAGCCCTTGCAGGAAGCAGATCCGTAAGGAGGAGGAACAGATCTGAACACTGATGCGAATAGCAGCCACGATCTAAATCGATCAATTTCAAAGGAGTCTGGGGATAACGGCAACCACCCAAAATACCAAGGCTGATGCAAGATGAAGGCTAACAAAAGCCTCAGGGTAATCATTAACGACCCAGATCTGCAAGCTTACAGGGACCATATGTCTGTTCACGCTGTGATCTACAAGTTCATGGGGTTCTAGCCCAGTGAAAAATCCCTTTGTCAATGGATCAAGCAAGTCTGGAAACTGAGAGGAGATGTGTAATTACACTTGGGCGCCAAAGGCTTCTTTACAGTAGTTTTCGCGAATCTGGAAGATAAGGATTAGATCTTCGAGGGAGGCCCATACTTTTACACCTCAACATGCCTCTACATGAAACCCTGGAAGCCCAACTTCACGCCTGAACAGGAAACGTTCGCACAAGTACCAGTCTGGATCCGACTATTCTCTCTGCCAATAGATTATTGGAGACCTACAGCGCTGGAACAGATCGGAAACACCTTGGGAACTTTTGTCCGTGCTTCTGAAGCCACTCTTCAAAAAAGGTACACATCCTATCCCCGCATTTGTGTTGAAATGGATGTATCTGGGTCTCTACATGAGGGTCTATGGTTGGAATACAGAGACGAAGCCTATTTTCAGACCATCAATTACAAGCAGATACCCTTCAGATGTAGGAAATGTTACGAACATGGGCATTTAATCCGCGAATGCCCTCTAAATAAACCAGCCGAGAATCCCAAAGAGAAAGCCACCCCGGCTTCGGATGGATTTGTTCGACCCACTGGTAGACATTAGGCCAGTCGCAAGAACACACCTAAATCGGGCGATCTGCTCACCAGAACAGTTAACACCTTTGAAATATTAGGAGAAGACTCTCCATCCGAGAAGATAGAACAAACCCTATAAGCGGAGTAGCAGGCCAGCAGAACATAAGAGCAAAGCAACCCATCAAGGGAGCCCTTCAAGCCTTCAAATCCACTCTCAGCCACATCAGAAGACAAAGCCGAGGAAGAGGATGAGGATATGGTCCTCAGTGAAATGGGCACGGAAGACCTGGAATTAGGCGAGATTCTAGAGAAAGAAGGATTGGATCTTAATTCTATAGTGGAGCAATGGAAACAGAAAGGAATAGACAAAATACCAGAGGAAGAAATCAATAGGGTAAACTACCTATTCCTAACCAGACAAGATGCAGCATTGAAGGGGATTAAACGAGGCAGATAAGCAACCAAAGGCTTAGTCGTAAAATCACAAAATCTCCACCATACACAATCCAGTCTCAAGCACAGGAGGAAATGGGGAAGAAGATCCAATAATGATGCTCTTCATGAATTGGATCAGATGTTGATTAATTCGAGAAAGATGAAAGCCCTTGAGGATTTCTCCTTCTCATCTTAAGCACTCGTTAGCGATGAAATTTCTCTACTGGAATGCAAGAGGACTGGGCAGCCTTAGGAAACAAAGGCCCCTGAAAAAGAAAATCATGCAAGAAAAACCGGACTTGGTTTTCCTCCAGGAGACCAAATGCACGAATCAGAAAGTAGATGAGCTAGGCAAACGTCTGGGCGGGCATCTAGAACATCTAGCTGTAGAAGAAAATGGCTTGAGCGGAGGTCTCGCCACTTTCTGGACCCCGAAAACTCTTCATCTCCTTAATGCAGAAGCTACCAAAACCTTTCTAGCCCTGGAAATGCAGGTCATAGGGGAGAAAGGAAAATTTTTGTTCACTAATGTTTACAGCCCTCAGCGACAAGAGGACAAACTGATGCTACTCAACAATCTAACCAAGCTGCATCAGAGACACCTCAACTCCAGTGCCATTTATGGAGGCGACTTCAACATGATAACCTCTCTCAATGAAAAGAAGGGAGGCTCACGTGTACTCGGCAATGATGCCATAGCCTTCAGCTCCTTCATTCGAGAAGTCAACTTGGTAGACATACAACCTTGTACTGGCACTTTCACATAGACCAACAGAAGGGGAGGAGACGGGCTCATTGCCTCCAGGATGGACCGCTTTCTGATCTCCGGATGCATTCTCTTAGATGGAAACATTATAAAGTATGATATCCTCCCTTTGGGAGGCTCGGACCACTGGCCTATAATGCTGCAGGCCTCGATTTTGGGCACCCCTAAAAACATGCCTTTCCATTTTGAGAAATTTTGGCTAACTCACAAGGATTTTTCCAGCAATATTAAGACTTGGTGGAGAGAAGCTCTACCTGTAGAAGGAACGAAAATGTTCAAGCTACAAGCAAGGCTTAAATTTATCAAGACCAAGTTGAAGACTTGGAATCGAGAAGTCTTTGGCAACATTTTTGCAGACAAACAACACCTTGAGCAACAGCTGGAAGAAATCCATAACACTTGGATTCAAGGAAGCATATCGCAGGAGTCTATCAACACAGAGCGGGAGCTCATGCAGAAATGGAATGAAAGATGCAAACAGGAATAAATTCTCTGGTGGAAAAAATCACGAATTCAGTGGCTTAAGGAGGGAGAAAGGAACACAAAGTTATTCCATAGATCTGCTATGGACTATAGATGCAATAACAGAATCACCAGGATCTAGGATGAGCAAGGGACTGTCTTCCACTCGCACCATGAAATCACTTTCCAACTCAGAAATCATTTCAAACTCATTGCCACTGAACCTAACATGAATCGACAAGAAGCCATTAAATAAGTAGTCTCATCTATTCCCATCCTCATAAATGAGGAGCAAAACAGAGCCCTGGAGAGATCGATCTCCCTCCAAGAGGTGGAGGAGGCAGTCAAAGAGATGGCCAATGGGAAAGCTCCAGGGCCGGACGGTTTCACAGTGGACTTTTTTAAAGCCTGTTGGGATGTGGTTAAGGAAGACATCTGGGAAGTAGTGGAGGATTCCAGAACCTCCTCTTCAATTCTGAAGTCCCTAAACTCCATGTTCATAGCACTAATTCCCAAGGAATTTGATGCCCGCACCCCTGCCAAATTCAGGCCTATAGCGCTCTGTAATGTACTGTACAATATCATATCAATAGCCATAGAAAATAGACTGAAGCCTATTCTCCCTCAGATTATCTTCGAGTAACAGTCCAGTTATGTGGAGGGCAGAAAAATTATGTACAATGTTCTGCTGGCTCATGAGACGATCCACACATTGCAAACACTCAGAAAAGCTGGCATGATAATTCAATTGGATCTCTCCAAGGCATATGACAAGGTTAGCTGGGAATATCTGGAAGCCATTCTCAAAGCTTTTGGCTTTGGTAACAAATGGATTGCCTGGACTTTAGCTCTGACTAAATCTCCCAGTCACTCGGTTCTGATCAATGGAGTCCCCTCTCAGCCGTTTTACCCTTCAAGAGGCATCAGGCAAGGGGACCCCATTTCGCCCTTCCTCTTTGTCATTTTGATGGAGGGTCTTAGCCGCCTCATCAAATCTGCTAAGGACAGGAATGTGATAAAATGCCTTCAGCCCTTAAGCAATTTTTCGGCCACCACCCATCAACAGTTCGTGGATGATACTATGCTTCATGGAGTCCCAACTGTCAAGGAAGCTAGAGATTTCAAGCATCTTCTTAACTTGTTCAGTCACACCTCGGGTATGGACTTTAACATCAATAAATCCTCTGTTTTATTTTTCAACACGCATTTAGCTATTTAGAGGCATTTGACCGGTATCTTGGGTTCCAAGAGAAGTAATCTCCCATCCAAGTACCTGGGCATTCGCCTTACAGAAAAACCATGGCAGAAGTGTCACTGGGAGAAGCTTCTTTCCAAGTTGGCAGACAGGTGCAGTCATTGGACCAACCGGGTTCTCAACCTGGCTGGTCGTCTGGTCATGACGAAGGCCATTCTCTAGGCTATTCCTCACTACATGCTCTCGATCCTTCCAGCTCCTAAGGGCGTGCTTCAGAAAATCAGGAACATCCAATGGAATTTCCTTTGGTCTGGCAACTCAGGGAAGCCAAAGTGGGCGCTGGCAGCCTGGGAAAAACTTTGCAAACCTAAAAGCTATGGTGGGTTAGGATTACAGGATCCAAGCTCAACCAATAGGGATTGCGGTGCTAAACTCTGGTAGAGGTGGCTCTCAGAGCCACAAACCCCGTGGGCGCGCCTCTGGAAAGCTAAATATGCGGTGCAATGGCAGCTTGAAGAGCTCGTAAGAATAACTGACATCCTTGCAGGCTCTCCCATATGGAACCTCGCCCGAGCCAACCGGAACATCATACAAGACCACTGTTTTTGGGAGCTTAGGAATGGTCACCATGCTCTTTTTTGGGAGGATGCCTGGCACCAACTCCCGAAAATCGAAAATCCTGACCTAAAACCTCTACAACAATGGTTTTAGAACAATGGAAAACTGAAATTCCATCACTACTGGGCTAGTAACGAGGACCAACAACATTGGCGAACTTGGAATCTCTCTCCCCCTCCTCCGGATGAACACTTGAGGAATATCCTCAACACCCTCAATACTATCCTCGAGAAAAGACTTGTCATAGTAGTGCAAGGGCCGGATATCCTTTGCTGTGGTAAGCTCACCGGAGATTCATTTAACCTCAGAGAAGCCCGCTCTTATCTGGAAAATAGGGACGATGATGATAAGGTGGCCTGGCATGATAATGTATGGGACTGCAACCTTTGGCCCAAAATCAAGACCTTTCTATGGCTTCTTCAGAATAGAAAAAACTTAACCTGGGAAAATATTTTAAAGAAAGGGTTCATAGGACCCTCTTGGTGCCCCCTATGTGAACAGCAGGAGGAGACAATGAATCATTTTCTCAATGACTGTATATGGACTAGCAACCTTTGGGATTAGATACAAGGCATTTTCCACCAATCGGACAGAAACAAAAATTCCATTCACGAAACAATCACCCATTGGCGCTCAAACTATTCCAATAGCATCATGGTAAATAATATTTGGAGGCTCAGTCCTGGTTTCTTAATTTGGATAGTTTGGAAGGAGAGAAACAATCGCATATTTCACAAACGTAGCCAAAGATAGATTGACGAAATAAAAAATATTATTATGCAAGGCCTCACAGAGACTACTCTCACCTGGTGTAAAGAAGAAAAATCCGAGTCACTATCTCCTAATGACCTCAGGATTCTGGCGATTTTCGGTCTCTCTGAGACGGCAGAGCATTATACGTAGGAGCACGCTCGCCGACCTGCACCCTCTCCTACAATATGGCATAGTCCTCCTCCAGGATATTGCAAGATCAATTTCGACGGAGCCTCCAAAGGCAACCCAAGCCCTGCCAGCATGGGGGCGTCCTCCGCAATGAGAAGGGAGAAATCATGCATATCCTTTGCAGAAGTCTAGGAGAAACTACGAACAACGATGCGGAATTCGCAGCTATAGAACAAGGGCTGAGGCTTTTAATTCGACTCGGCAAAGGGTTGGCCATTGTTGAAGGCGATTCCCAGCTCGCCATCACAACTATTAAGAAAATTCAGCATGGAACGAAGCCCAGTAGGGCTATAAAACACTGGCGTCTAGATGCTGTCACGGAGCTTATAGCGCAGCACCTTGCCTCCCTCGGTGGCATCATCCTCCAAGCGGTGCGAAGGAAAGCAAATTCTCTCGCAGACCACCTCGCAAACTTTGCGGTAGATAACCTGACTAACGCCCTGGACACCTGTTGGCTGGATCTACTGCATGCAGAGCTTAGGGATTGGTGCAATATCATCTCTAGGCATGACTTAACTGCCGGTACTACCGTGGGGACGGACGACAGCCTATCCATCATTAGAAGATCTTGAATATCCGTCTCATGATTAATTACATCAGACAGCACAGCCTGGTAAAAGTACCGAGCTATTCTTGGGTTCGACAGTCAATTATGAGAAAGGACAATTGTAATGGATCTGTTCCTTACAACGGTTTAAGAGGAGATCTCAAGTGTGGGATCGGTCTGCTTAGGGGATGGGGATCTCGGTTAAGGACCTTGACATTAGTGGGCGGATCAGAAGGTGATCTGCCTTGCATCATAACTCTGATTGGCCGTCCTGCAGCATTTATCGCTCCGCCTCCTGAAATTCTATTTATGCGACTCTTTGTTCCCTCATTCTCATTTCTTCAGCTCATTTCTCTCTTAGCAGTGCGCTATCCTTGCTCTAGGCCCTGGTTTTACTCTGCTCCTCTCAGTGATCTCTCGGATCTCTCTCACCTGGATTCCATGGCTGATATCAACCTCCGCAGCATTAAAGCATCGCAGGCCCTCAAGCGGGCCAAGGATAGTTACAAAGCCTCTATATCAAAATGAGGAAAGAAAACGATTGAATTGCTGGAAGAGGAGGTGGAACTCTCCCAGGCCCAGACCAACGAAAATGCTATCAGTGAAGAGGTCGACTGGTTAGTCGACCCCAGGACACCTTCCACGCGCCACACACAATTCCTGCAGACCCAAGTGGTGGCATGGCTGATGAAAACTATGATGGCGAAGGCTATTTCCATACAGGGTGCCGCGGTCAAAGAGACCTTTGCAGCAACCTCCATGGCGTCGGCTAGGAATACCGTGCGGCTGGAAAAAATGGAAGTTGCCTTTAACTCACTCACAGAGGAACTCCGCAAGCACGGCAAAGCTCTGGACAGCTTCATTCGGCGTTTTGATATCTACCTCCGCCATGTCCTCAACGTGTCCATTGAAGTTCCAACGGATGACTCGCAGACCACTATCATCCGGCGTTTCAAGCACAGAACTCATTCGAAAGGTGACGAGGCAGCAAATCCAAGCATGGTTGGTCATTCTGGAGCTTCAACTCCCACTCAATGATGTTTATGCTCTCTCTTTGGTTTTATGTTCGGATTGTATCTATGCATAGGTGTATGTCTATGGTTATATTTGCTACCAGTAGTATTCGGTATGTAACGGGGATACTCCGGCCGTTGGTACTTTTGGTTGATTTTTCTCGTCTCACGGGTAGCCCTGCGTGGTGGATCTGTAATTTTGGTTTTGGTATTTCACGCTCTTACGAAGCCTGGCTATCCATAGTACAAGATGTCTCAGTCTAATAGTCAGCTCATTAAGGAGCAGGCCATTAGTGCTACATGGCTGATTGCTGTCAGGCCCTTTGTACTCTTTTGTAAACTCTGGTTCATGACATAATATACTGATACTGACTTACAAAAAATAAAATAATATGAATGTAGGCACTTACAAATAGTCATCATTGTGATCAATCTCAAATTATTTTCTTTTACTATTCTTATTGTCACCCTTGTTAGTTTTGTCATCTTTTCATATTGATTATATGAAAAGGAAAATTGAAATAATAAACCATTTAAATATTTAGCTTGAACTATTGTACTAAACAACATTGTCTCTCTTGCTCTTCAATATTAATAGGTTGATTTACTATAACACAAATATTAATGTACATTGTTAATAATTTAGTGTGCTTACACTGAAATCAATGCACAATCTTGATCGAATCACTTTAAAATTAATGTACCATCAATTTATATCCAATTACATCAAATCAGAAGTCAACATCTACACTAAAATCAATGCACCTAATGTAAACAATCAAATAAGATTACAAAAGAACATCTACACTGAAATCAATGCATCTAATTTAGGTAATCAAATAAGATTATAAATCAACATCTACACTAAAATCAATGGATCTAGTGCAAGTAAGAAAATAAAATTAGAAACCAACATCTACATGGATATCAATGCATCTAGTGCAAGCAATCAAATAGGATTATAAATCACCATCTACTTCCATACCTCCCCCCTCGAACTACATCTCTCCTTCCGTCCATCGCTCCACTCTGTCACATCCTCCCTCTTCCTTCCTCTCTCTCCATTTCTTTCCCACATATATATCTCCCTCTCTCTTCACCATCCAACTATGTTACTATATCCCTCCCCCTCTCCTTCTCTCCTCCCTTCTCTTTTCTCCATATCTCCTTTATCTCTTTATCTTACCTCAAAACATATACACACTCTCTCCATATCTCCCTTGTCACGTCATCTCTGTCTCACTTCTGATCCAGTGATATTGGTGTCACCCACCTATTCCACTTGGGTCCCCACCATTGTCTCTTTCATTTTTTCAATTTTGGCATAACTTACTATTTCCTTTTATCAGCTCGGGTCATGAACTTCCGGAGCCATTTTGAGGCCCTAAACAATGTTTTTTGGGCATCGCACCTCCATCAAATATCATTCCGAAAGATAATATCATTTGATTTCAAAATTACATTTGTGGTGAAAGTTGTAGTCCCCTGATAGAGCTTTCTAATGATGTATCATGTGCATCAAATAGAGATAGTATGCCAAAGTTACATCCTCGGGAAGTTGAAACACCAATTTACCCAAACGTAGGGCCCATAGTTTTGGTGCTTCATCTCCTAGGGTAAGGGTTTTCAGTTTGTTTAGGATTTCCCATTGTTTCTAAATAATAAATAGGCCCTTGAGCCTCATTGTAACTCAACTTAGAGGCACTGTAGTTGCCACATCTCTTCTCGAGAGATAGCTACCAACGCCCTAGCTAGTTTTATTTCCATTACGTACGTAAGAAAATTTCAGTTCTTTGATATTAATGAATTGAAGTGTTATTTCCACTACATCTCTGTATTTATGGTTATATGTTTTATTCTATTGCGTTCTTGCATAAATCCGGATCGGTTGTATCAAAGGGGTACTGCTTTTTCTCGAGCCATCTTTGTATGTCCCCAACGAGGTCGGGGGTATAAGGAGTTAGGGCTCGATTTAGTGGAACCTTTGCAAGATCGTCCTCGAAAACCCTCGACGGATGCCCATGGGGGATGAAAAGAATGATGAGGGAGTAGGAGATCTTATCAAAATATTACTCGAGGAGGCCCTCGAAAAACAAAGGAATGCGATGATGGATAACTTTGCCCAGATCCTTCAACGACTTCCCCACAGACGGTCGCATCCGCATCCGACGACCACTTTGGAGGTGCGACTCCTTTTAAGGTATAAGTAAATTTTTTACATTCCCATATTTGAGGGTCAAATAGATGCGAGACGCCATAGATAGATGGTTGAATCTATTAGAAGGATATTTCTTGGTTCATGACTTTTCCAACGGGGAAAAGATTGTTTTTGCACTCCTCAAAGATTCCCCCCCATGTCAAGGGGCCCGGTGGGAAACCCTATCGTGAGAAACAAGGACGAGACAAAACCCTCTCTATTCTTGGTCGTACCCACTTGGAAATTATTTCGAGATGCCATCAAGGGAAAATACTATCCCGTGGGGAGCTATGAGGACGAGTACATACAATGGACCATCGCTGCGACAACAAAGGGATCAAGATGTGCATGAGGTGACGAATATGTTCCATACCCCTGCACACCAAGTTGGGTATCAAAGGTTCGAGAGAAACATCTAGTGCTTAACTATCACGATTATACTGCATAGATACATTCGGGAGGAAATGGAGTTCCTTGACATCTCCTCGCTTGGTATGGCATACTTGGGTATGCTTTGCCAAGATTGAGCATAAATTCAAACAAAAGAAGCGATACTTTGGATTTGCGAATCAAAAGCAAGGGAAAGGTGCCCCCAAAGCTGCAGAACAAAGGACAGAGCCAAGGCATGGTGACTCAAAGAAAACCTGTCACATCCACAAGCAAATAACAACACCGCAAAGCCAAAGAAGGACACGGAAAAGTGGTGTGATTTCCATAAGAGCTCCACTCACAACACGAAAGTGAGTGTTGGGCGACGATTCTCTGGTGGCCGAGATGTGGGCTTCGAGTCGGATGCATGCTACGACTACGAATCGAGAACTTGACAATGGAAAATGACAAAGGGAAACAGATTATTTATGTGGATCCCAATGCCACTGTTGACACTACGAAGATCCAGAAGGAGGAGCAGAAAGATCTAAAGGAGGAGGAACGTCTCTTCCACTCCCAAATGTGGGTAAAGGGCTCCCCCAGTACGAGTTCATTGTCGACAATGGGAGACAAAAAGAACCTCATTTTAGCGGATGCAACGTGAAGCGGTTGGGCTTGCCGACCACAACTCACCCACATCCATACACCATCGGGTGGCTTCACCAAGGGACGAGATCTCCACGTCAACCGATGGTGTCGCTTTCCCTATAGCATCAAGCCCTTCATGGATGAGGTATTATGTGATGTTGCTCCTATTCATGTTTCGATGTATTATTAGGACAACCACACTTGTGGAAGTGTCATGCTATGTATGAGTCTCGGCCTCGTGTTGTTATTGTTACTTTGGGAAAATAATTTGTATAGGATACCGGAGGTACTAGCTCCTCGCGCTATCTCTTTGGTTACTTGCAAAACAATCGTTTGTAAGCTCATTTCCCGAAACTAGGAAATTCGTTTTCTCGATGATTCACCCCCGGGGCAAGAAGAATACTGTGGTCACGACCTCCAAATAGGGCTCCTGCCGCACGACAACAACAAATGGATAAGGTTTTTGATGAGTACAAGGACATCTTCACCTCACCCACATGGGTTCCTCCGCAGTGTCGAGTCAAGCACCCGATTGATTTGACCCCAAGTGCGTCGCTACCCAATGGACCGATCTATTGGCGCTCTGTTCTAGAGAAGGATGAAATCAAGAGGTTGATTCGGGGAGTTGTTGTAGAAAGGTCACATTAGACCAAGTTCATTGCCCTGTGGGAGCCCGATCATGTTGGTACGGAAGAAGGATGGGACGTGCGGACTACTGTATTGACTATCGGGCGCTGAACAAGATCACTATCTCGGAATAAGTACCCAATCCCATGGATTGATGACCTTCTGGACCAACTCAAAGGTGCATAATATTTCAGCAAGATCGACACGAAAGTGCAGGTATCACTAGGTACCAATTGAACCCTCCAATGTGTGGAATACGCCTTCAAAGCTAAGGAAGGACTTTTTCGAATGGTTTGGTCATGCCTTTTGGGTTGACGAATGCTCCCGCAACCTTCATGAGGATGATGGATGACATCTTGCGGCCATTCACAACCTCATTTATGGTGGTGTACTTGGATGACATTACGATCTTCAACAAGACTTGGGAAGAGCACCTTCACCACATCCGACAAGTCCTCCAAACACCGTGGCAACACAAGTTTTGTGCCAATTTGGAGAAGTGCACTTTTGGCATGACCTAGGTTCAATATCCGGGATACATTATTGGTGAAAGGGGGGGGCATGTGCATCCAGCCAAGATCCAAGTCATTCGGGAATGCCAACCCCAATCACTATCACGAGCTTCGCAACTTTATGGGTCCTGCTAATTTCTACCATAGGTTTGTGTTGGGGTTCTCTCATATCGCTTGGCCCTTGAGTTAAGTCACCAAGGGAGGAGTGAGAGAAAAATTCTTTTGGTCAGAACTTCAAAAAAAGGTGATCACGAAATTGAAAAATTTGCCTTTGTTCTACCCCGGTGATCACATTACTAGACTTGCAACGATCATTTGAGAGTGTGACGGATGCCTTCGACTATGATATTGGGGCGAGTTCTTACTCAACGGGGACATCTAGTGGCATATCACGGTGAGACATTGTCCGACACGGTTCGCAAGTATCCCACTTATGACAAAGAAATGTATTCCATTGTGCAAGCTTTGTCGACAATGGAAGCATTAAATTTTGCGGGAAGGAAATAGTCATCCACACGAGACCACCGGACCACTGCAGTTCATACGAGACACAAGGAAGTTTGCAAAATGATCGCCATCGAAGTGGTCCCTCATATATGCAACAATTTCATTTGAACATCAAGTACAAGAAGGGTAGCACCAATAATGTTGCAGACTGCCTCGAGTGACCACCGATCATGGTGCTCACCACCGTGCTCAACTCTTGTGGGCAAGAGTACTTCGATTGGACGCTTCTCTATGAGAGTGACCCAGAATTCGACCCACACTAACAAGGCACTCTTGCGGGAGTACGCAAATTCCAAATTTTCACCTCCAAGATGCACTTTTATGTCACTGGGACACCTTTGTGTTCCTTCAAGTGAGCATGCCAAGATGATATGGGAAGCACACTACGAGTCGAGTTGCTAGCATTTCGGGGTTGATAAAATAGTAGCAATACTACAGAAGTATTTCTATTGGCTAAACCTTCGAAAGGATGTCGAGAAACACATCGAGATCACCTTGCTTGCGCCATTGCCAAACCGACCATCAAGAAGAAAGGCCTATATACTCCACTACCTACCCCTAGTCGACCTTGGGAATCCATCTCCATGGATTACATGTCGAGACCCGACTTCTACTAAGCATTGAAATGACTATGTTTTCATGGTCGTTGACGATTCTCGAAGATGGCCATAATGGCGGCTCGCAAGAAGAATATCACAACGAAGCCACTTTGCTAAAATCTTCTTTGAACGAGTGTGGGTGTACTTTGGGATCCCATAGTCTATCATATCGAGATCGAGATAGCGGCTTCCTCGAGCACATTTTGGTCCAGCCCTGCGGTCAATGTTGGACACGAAAGCTCACCAATTCCATAACTTTACATCCCCAAACGAGATGGCCGGACGAGAGGTTGTCAACGGAATGATTGTACACATTTTGCGCAAATGTACAATTAAAAGCATCCATGCACATGGGACAAGAGCCTCACCCTGTGTACAACATAGTTATAAACAGGGCTCTCCACAGTTCAATCGGCCATAACCCCTTTCGGGTGGGCTTGGGATTCTAGCCACTATGTCCCATTGACGTAGCCATGCCATTTGCGGTATGCTCGAGTCGATTTAGCTCATCTCTAGTCTGAAGTTGACAAAGAAAGTAGCTTCATCGAGTGCATTCAAAAAATCCGCCAACGAGGTTCATGATATATTGGACAGAGCCAATGCCAAAGTACAAGCAACGTCATGATCAACACCGGGTTTCCACAGAACTTCCGAGTGGGCGACAAAGTATGGCTACATTTGCGAAGGAGCGCCTCACTAGACCCCACCGCAAGCTTCGCTCACTTTCGATATGGGCCAAACATGATCAACAAGGTTAGTAGGGAACAATGCCTTCGAGTTCGATATTCCACCATTCCTTGGTCTACACCCGAGTCTTCAATTTGGATCGCCTTCGTACTCACTTCCCACCTCTCTTTGGACAACTCGAACATTGTAGAACAACTCACACCAATAGATTTAAACCCGAGTCGCATGGAACAGGGGCACCACAAATTGTATCATGGAAATTCAAATCAATAACACTTGCCGATAACAGATCCAAATGTATCGGGTTGTCAAAGATGGCCAACTCTCGCACCAAGGAAAGTGGTTCACCGGGGACCAAGTTCGGTAGAAATTTCCTCATCTCATGGAGGAACTTAATGCAATGGGGACCATTGCTTCCTAAGGGTGGGAGGAATGATCCAAGTGGATATTGGTGGTCACCCACCTATTCCACTTGGGGGCCCCCACCATTTTCTCTTTCAATTTTTTTCAGTTTTGGCACAACTTACTATTTTTTAGCAATTTTTCGGGTCCCGAACTTCCGGAGCCGTTTTGAGTCCCTAAACGACGTTTTTTGGGAAAATGGAGATGCAACATGTGTCTCATGGACCAATTTGTTTCTCATTCAAAAATTTGTATTCTTTGGATATATCTTTCTAACGATGTATCACGTTAGGTGTCAAACGGAGATCATATGCCAAAAGTTACGTCCCACGGGAAGTTGAAACACCAATTTACCCAAACGGGGCCCATAGTTTTGGCGCTTCATCTCCTAGGGTTAGGTTTTTGGGATGTTTAGGGATTTCCCATTGTTTCTCAAATAATAAATAGGCCCTCGAGCCTCATTATAACTCAATTCGGAGGCACTGTAGCCACCACATATCTTCTTAGAGATAGCTACCGAGCGCCTAGCTAGTTTTATTTCCATTACATACGTAAGCAAATTTCGGTTCATTTGATATTAACAAAATGAAGTATTATTTCCATTGCATCTCTGTATTTATGTTTATATGTTTATTCTATTGCGTTCTGCACATCCGGATCAACTTATTACTCTCTATTTATTCCTTCTTCCCTCCCTCTCTCCCCCTCCAACTCCATCTCTCCTTCTATCTCCCTCCATCTCTCCTCCTTCCTCTCTTTCCTCTCTTTCCTCTCTCTCTCTCTCTCTCTCTCTCTCTCTCTCTCTCTCTCTCTCGCCCTCCAATTTTCTCTCTTCCCCCATAACTCTCTTCCTCTTTCTCATGTCCTCTCTTTTTTTCCTTCCCTCCTACCTTCCTCTATACTCTCTCTTTCTCTCTTTTTGCAATCCAATTATATCTCTCTCTCTCTTCCTCCAATCCTCTTTCCTCCCCCAACACTCTCTCGTCTCTCTCTCTCTCTACATATACACTAAAATCAATGCATATAGTGCAAGAAAAAATAGGATTAGAAATCACCATCCACACTCGAAATCAATGCATCGAGTGCAAGAAATCATCTTCCCTCTCTTCCCCCTCCAACTCCATCTCTCTTTCCCTTCATCTATCCTCCTCTAAACTCGAAATCAACATCTACACCGAAATCAATGCATCTAGTGCAAGAAATCAAATAGGATTATAGAATCACCATCTACTTCCCTATCTCCCCCCTCGACTACATCTCTCTTTCCCTCCATCTCTCCACTCTCTCACATCCTCCTCTTCCTTCTTCTCTCTCAATTTATTTCACACATATATATCCCCGCCTCTCTCCACCCTCCAACTATGCTACTATATTCCTCCCTCTCTCCTTCTCTCCATATATCCTTCTTTATCTCTTTATCTCACCCCAAAACATATACACACTCTCTCCATATCTCCCTTGTCACTTCATCTCTCTCTCCACTTCTCACTCTCTATGTATTCCTTATTCCCTCCCTCTCTCCCTCTCCAACTCCATCTCTCCATCCTTCAATCTCTCCTTCTATCTCCCTCTCCCCTCCCCTCCTCTCTCTCTCTCTCTCTCTCTCTCTCTCTCTCTCTCTCTCTCTTTCTTTTCCCTCCAATTTTCTCTCTTTCCCCCATAACTCTCTTCCTCTCTCTCATGTCCTTCCCTCTCCTACCTTCCTCTATTTTTTCCCTCTCTCTCTCTCTCTCAATCCTCTCTTTCCTCCCCAACACACACACACACACACTCTCTCTCAACATCTACACTAAAATCAATGCATATGGTGCAAGAAAAATAGGATTATAAATCACTCAGTCACATAGAAATCAATGCATCGAGTGCAAGAAATCATCTTCCCCCTCCCCCACCTCCAACTCCATCTATCTTTCCCTCCCTCTCTCCACTCTCTCCCATCCTCTCTCTCTTCCTTCCCTCTATCCCTTTCTCTCACACATCTATCTATCTCTATATCTCCCTCTCTCTCCCTCTCTTCACCCTCTAACTATGTTATCGTATCCATCCCTCTCTCATTCTCCCCCCATTCCCTCCATCTCTCCCTTTCTTTTTCTCTTTATCTCACCCCCAAACATACACATACTCCTCTCATTTCTCCCTTTTTCACTCCCTCTCACTCTCCACTTCTCACTCCCTATGTAAATACATTACTCTAGATCCGAGCTTGATATTATCTATATTTACACTAAAATCAATGCATCATAGTGCAAGTAAGAAAATAAGATTAGAAACCAACATCTACACTTATATTAGTGCATCTAGTGCACAATCAAATAGGATTAGAAATCACCATATCAAAAGTTTACATTACTATGGATCTGTAAAAATTTATGTTAAAAATCACCATCCGCACTAAACTCAATGCATTGAGTGCAAGAAATCATCTTCCCTCTCTCCCCCATCCAACTCCATCTCTCTTTCCCTTCCCCTCTCCACTCTCTCACTTCCTTTCTCTCTTCCTTCCCCCTATCCCTTTCTCTCCCACATCTATCTCTCTCTCTATCTCCCTCTCTCTCTCTCTCTTCACCCTCAAACTATGTTACTATATCCCCGTCTCTCATTATCCCCCCATTCCCTCCATCTCTCCTTATTTTCTCTTTATCTCACCCCCAAACATACACATACTCTCTCTATTTCTCCCTTGTCATTCCCTCTCTCTCTCCACTTATCGCTCTCTCTATGTATTTCTTCTTCCCTCCCTCTCTCACCCCTCCAACCGCATCTCTACATCCCCTCCCTCTCTCCTCCTATCTCCCTCCCTCTCTCCTCCTCCCTCTCTTCCTTCCTCTCTCTTTCCCTTCTATCTCCTACCTCCTTCTCTCTTCCCCCATCTCTCTTCTCTCTCTCTTTTCCCTCCAATATAAAATGAAAGAGTAAATAGAAATATGGTATTTGGCCCATTGTGTTAAATTTATATATGTAGGGAGAGAAGTGATTTTTCATTAGGGCCCGCATTAGATTAATTAGGTTAAATTTTAAATGTTAAATATTAAACATTATTTTTACATTTACGTTTACATGTTGATTATTACACTGAAGATAGGAAATGCATATAGTGTAGTCAAATACCAACTTACCGATCCAAATTTATTAAATATAATAATATTAATATTAATATTAAGAGTTAATAATGTTTTTTTGGCATGGTATTAATAATAATTTGGCCCATGGTATTTGGCTCAAGATTCACCTAAATAAAATCACTTTTTGAGTGTTCCTAAATATAAATAGGATTATGGAGTAAATATAAAAAGATGTTTTATTTATTTAACATACCTATGGTTTATTTATATTCTATTTATTTATCATAACTCTTTTTATAAATATGGTATTTGACCCATGGTATTAAAAGTGGTACATTTCTATACACATCAGACATATCAAAGGTTTTACATTAATTAAATTTAATATTAATATTATAATATAATAATGTGAATATTAGAATTAATAATGATATTAATATTAATATTAGGGTTAATAATATTTTTTGTGCATGGTATTAATAATAATTTGGCCCATGGTATTTAGCTCAGATTCACCTAAATAAAACCACTTTTTGAGTGTTCCTAAATATAAATAGGATTATGGAGTAAATATAAAAAAGACGTTTTATTTATTTACCATATATATGGTTTATTTATATTTTATTTATTTACCATACCTCTTATAAATATGGTATTTTTCCCATGGTATTAAAGTGGTCACATGACATCTACACATCTATATAGACTCTAGACATATCAAAGTTTACATTGCTCACATTACATCTACACATCTATATACACTCCAACATATCAAAAGTTTACATTACTCACATTACATCTACACATCTATATACACTACGACATATCAAAAAGTTTACATTACACACGTTACATCTACACATCCCTATCTATGGGCTATAGAGTTTCCTCTGCTGCAATTATTTATTAGAGATTAGGGCATGAGGGTTTAAAGAAGAGGAGGAAGATGTAATAAATAAATTATTAAAATTAGCAAACAAGGAGAGAGGGTTGGAGGAAAAGCCCCTGGACGATAGAAAGTGGATGATGGGCTTCTAGGATCGTTTTGATTCGTAACCATAATCACAATTAAAGTTATTAGATGATTCTCAATTTCTAAGGTAGGCTTTTCAGGGAATGATTTGGAATGGAAAGGAGCAAAAGCTAAGATTATGGATTTACCAAAATATATGAGTTGTTTAGTAGCATGGGAGTGTTCAACAATGATTAATTTTGCTAGGAGTGGCTTGATTGGTAACCATGATCACAATTAAAGTTATTAGGATGTTTCTCAATTTCTAAGGTAGGCTTCCGGAAGGATTTGGAATGAAAAGGAGAAGAAGCTAGGATTATGGATTTACCAAAACATATGAGGTGTTTGGTAGCATGGGAGTGTTCAACAATGATTGATTTTTTCTATCTCGGTTGTGGTTAGTGTCAACCATATGTTATTTTAACTAAGGTTTGAAGGATCTACCGATTTTGTCTTATGTAGTATTTTCCACGGAGAGCAGGGGATCTCATAAACTTCAGGCCCAACATAGGGATTATTTTTGTAAAATGATTCAAATTTCCAAATATTTAATAGCTTCCGAAAAATTTGACAAATTTTAGAGTTCTCTTTATCATATTGAATTTAAAGAATATAACACATACCCAACAACAACAATAGAGAATGGAGAATTTGAAACAATTATAAATAAAATTTGTAGAAATTAGATGAAACTTGTGCAAATAAATATTAAAATCCATGTGATGGGCCATTTAAAAGTAAAACATTCATAAAAAAGGGCACTTGTCAAATTTAGCCCCTGATGGATGTGGTTCACCAAATGTGAGAGATTTTGTCAGTTTGATGCAATTAAAAACAATAAAAAATGAGGATTTTTAATTTTTAATTTTTAAAATAGAAATTATCAATACTCAAACATATTTCTCAATAATAATTAAAAAAAATCAAATCTATAACAAACCGATATTTGCATATAAACATTTACATTTCACTATAGTGTTTAGGTTGTAGTGACTAGTTTTATTAGTGTATGTTCTACCACTCAATAATCATGGAAACCAATTCTATTACATTTGGTGTAATTAGCAACAAAAGGAAATTGGTACAATTATTTAGCAAAAGGAAGTTAGACATATAATTTTTATTGACTAGTGTAGATTTTCATTGTAGTTAGAAGCTTAGATGCCAATTTATAAGCAAAAACATAATATTAATTAAATAGATTTTTAATCTCAATCTTCTTGGCTGTAAGAATGTGATTTGTTAATCTCAATCTTCTTGGATGTAAGAATTTTAACTTCAATAAATGTTACTAAGTCTTTAAAAATTCTAACCAGAATGATTATTTTTAAGGGGTTGAATGTTTCCATGGTTAGATACATTAAGTGGTTGAGAACTTTTTGGAGACTCGTGTAATATGATGATGATGATGACGATGATGATGTTGATGATGATGGTTAACCTGGACCTAATGAAAAGATTTATTTAATTTTATTTAAGATTTTATTCCTATGCTCAAAAAGCTGTGAGAGAAGCCTCCCGAGCTCACTATAATTTTGACATCTTAAAAGGCTAGGAAGGTCAATATTGCAACAAAGATTATGAAATTTATCTCTAATGTGGTTGAAGATCCATATAGATGTTTTGGGTGAACACTTCACCCATCTTCAGGAAAGAGAAGCTATCCGTGTGATATGAAGAATGCAGATCAAGAATATATAAAGGAAATTTTAGCAGTTGGAGAAGGTCCATGAAATATGATTCAAATTTGAATTTCTAAATTAAAAAATAAAAAATTTTAGATTAAAAATTATAAATAAAATTTAAAATATTTAAATATAATAAATACTTATTAGGGGAAATATGATTCAAATTTGAATTTAAAGCAAGAATTAAAAATTTTAAGTGTTAACAATTAAAAACAAAATAAAATAATAATTACAAATATAATTAATATAAAATAATAATTATTGATTAGGGGTCAGGGAATTGGGCTATTGGATTAGTCAGCTAGCATTTAGGCAGATAAAAAATAATATAAATTAATTAAATTAATGATTATTGACTAAATTAAATAATTATTAATTTAATTAGGATTGGATTATGGGAATATTAATATAAATGAATTAACCAAGGGATACTAAGGGAACTAGCCGTTAGGGAAGGGAAAGATAGGGGGTTTAGGATTAAAAGGAGAGGAATAACTAAAATAAGAAAATGAAATGTTTTATGATGGTTGAAATTAAGCTATACGAATTTAAAAATTAAATATTAAAGTTAAATTATTATTATTTTTAAATTATTAATTATTAAATTTAGATGAGAATTAAAATAAAAATTATTTATTAGAGATTAGGGTATAATGGTTTAAATAAAGGAGGAAGATGAAATAAATAAATGATTAAAATGAGAAAACCAAGAGAGCGGGGGCAACTAGGAAGGGTTAGAATTGGTGTTGGAGGAAAGGCCCTTAGATGATAGGAAGTGGACTGTGGGCTTCTAGGAGTGGCTTAATTGGTAATCATCGTCACAATTAAAGTTATTAGGTTGTTTCTCAATTTCTAAGGTAGGCTTCCAAAATGATTGGTTGGCATGAAGTGGAGCGGAACCTAAGATTGTGGATTTACCAAAATATATGAGGTGTTTGGTAGCATGGGAATGTTCAACAATGATTGATTTTTCTATCCCATTGTGGTTAGTGTCAACCATATGTTCTTTTTAACCGAGGTTTGAAGGATCTACTAATTTTTTTTATGTAGGATTTTCCATAGGAGCAGGGATGTCATAAACTCAAGGCCTAACATAGGGATTATTTTTGTAAACTTTTTCAAATTTCCAAAGATTTAATAGTTTCTCAAAAATTTGACAAATTTTAGCTTTCATCTTTATCTTTTTGAATTTAAAGAATATAACACATACCCAACAACAACAATAAAAAATGAAAAATTTGCAACAATTATGAATACAATTTATAGAAATTAGATGAAACTTGTACAAATAAATATTAAAACTCTTGTGATGGGCCATTTAAAAGTAAAACCGTCATAAAGAAAATTCCTTGACTAGTAGGGGCACTAGTCAAATTTAACCCGTGATGGTTGTGGTTCACCAAATGTGAGAGATTTCGTTGATTGGTAGGGGAACCCATAAAATTTAACCCCTGATGGTTGTAGTTCACCAAATGTGAGAGATTCTATCAGTTTGATGCAATGAAATACATTCAAAAAAAATTTCTAACATTCCATTCAAATTTATTATTTTTTATTATTTCAATGAACATACTTTTTATTTGAATAAAAAATATAATAAAATTTAACACTCTATAAATCACACTCTGTTGTGCCACACCACCACCATTGTTATCGATGGCACGTCACACTCTAGTATGTCTCCGATTCACTTACTACGCCATGTCGCTCCACCCCAAATTAACACAATGAACTAGCCACACATGGTTCCCACTGGGTTTGCAATAATGGAGTTTGATTCACACACTTAAATTTTCGATGTGATACCACTCGTTACATGCATATGGAGAATTCAATGATCACAAAATGTACTATGCAATGATTTTATTAAACAATGAAGTAAGCAATTATATAATCGGATAAAAGGGAGATAGTTGTTTCTTCGTAAATAAAAATACTCGGAATACATGATCTATTTCCTAATCATAACTATATACAATAATCCTAAAAGATTACAACGAAAGAAATGTTATAGAAATAGAAGTTATGGGCACAAGATTCGAACTTGAATCAACATAGGAAACAAAATTGAATCCTACATCAAAGAGAAATTTAAAGTAAAAGTGGTGGAATGCATGACTCGGAGACGTAAGAGTAATGGGAATGCGATAGCAGCAAATATCGATAAAAAATTAAATTATAGGAATCGATGATCCAAGTATCTCTTGTTTCCTCTCCAATTCTATAAACAAAAACTCATGTTTTCTCTTCAATTTTTTAAACAACAACTCATGTTTCCTCTTCAATTTTGTAAACAACAACCCAACGGAATTAAAGCAAGGGGGGAGATTAATACTCTCGATGGAATGAACACATGGGAGGAGGGAAATAATCTTGATGGAATGAACGCATGGGAGGAGGGGGAATACTCTCCGCAGAATGAATGCAGAGGAAGAGGGGAATAATCTCGATGGAATGAACACAGGAGGGAATACTCTCGACATAATGAACATAGGGCGGAGGGGAATACTCTAGATGAAATGAACACAAAGGGGGGAATACTCTCAACATAATGAGCACTGGGGGAGGAGGGGAATACTCTCGACGGAATGAAAGCGGGTCGACGTAATGAAATTCCATGAAATTGAAATTCAATTGAAATGAGTGGAATTATGGAAGAAAAATCTATCAAACCCGAATTGGGGCATTTTGACCTACCACACGCAGAGGATTTTTTCCACTTTGTACATATAATTTTTTAGAGGAAAGTAAATTTGGTTAATGGGTGAATCTAAATTTTACATTGCAGCTTGATCGATGGAGGATCTAAATCTCAAATTTCCGAGACTTTGTATATAGAGGGAAACCCACCATTTGTAGGTGACACTTTGGCCTTTGTGTGGCTACGTAGTTGGTGAGTGTCACTTTGGCCTTCATGTGGTGTCGTGTCATGTAAACAAAAGAGCCGAATAGAGTTAATAGTGAGAGCGAAACGACAATAGACGTTTGCCGAATGAGAAATGGTAAACGACGAATGAACGTTAACGGTGATACCTTTTCATTGGGATGGGATGGGACCCCCTCTCTAGAAGGGAGTTTCCATTGGCGATCGTGAGCACGAAACATGAAGGGTGTTTCTTCGACCCGTTAACTCACTCATTTTTTTTATTTTTTCATTAAAAACAGAGTTAGAATTGGGTGTCTGGGGTCGTCAAATCCAATGGGTATTTAGTTTTGAAATTCCCAATATAGAAGATTCATAATGGTCCATTGAAATTTATTATTATATTATTTCAATGACTTTTCAATTTAAGTTAAATATGCATATTTTT
Source organism: Pinus albicaulis (assembly GCA_034641835.2). NCBI lineage: Eukaryota > Viridiplantae > Streptophyta > Pinopsida > Pinales > Pinaceae > Pinus > Pinus albicaulis. The sequence goes on along the minus strand of CM076581.1, from coordinate 228,947,170 downwards.
TATTTTAATAAAAATCAAATTAAAAATATAATAAATTTTTTTTTTAAATTTAAAATTACAATTAATAATTATTTTAATAATAAAATGATTAAAATAAATCAAAATCAACATGTTTAGAATGAAAAATTATGGTCAATAATAATGGTTAATTAATCTTAACCATGGTGAAACAAATTATGCTCATAAATGAGTCAATTATGGTCAATCAATATCAACATGGTTAGAATGGTTAGAATGGTCATCCATTATTGTCACTAATTACACTCAACCATTATATTTAATCATCATTAATTGTGATCAACCACGATCAACCATTGTCAAATATGGTCAACCATGTTCAACTATTGTTAATGAGAATATGTCACCATCACCCATTGTCAATCGTGGTTGAAGATGGTCAACCATTATCAACCATGATCAAGGTATCTATGGTTGAATATCATCAACCCTGATCAATCATGGTCATCTTTGGATAACCATAGTCAACCTAGAATGGTTGAACATGGTCAAGCAAGGTATCTATGGTTGAATATGGTCAATAATGGTAAACCCTCTTCAACCATGTTCAAACCCATCAACCATCTCAACCATTAATGTAACCTTTCTTGTAGCATTAATGTAACATTAGAATTAACATTAATTTAAGTGTGACCATGGTCAACCTCATCAATCGTGATGAACCTCATAAACCCTCGTCAACCATGGTCAATGAATACACCCCACAAATCAATTCTAACTAGCAAAACATAACCACATTTACTATTGTGGATGATATACATATATGGAAAAACTTTTTTCACCTCTTATACGTCAATGAGTGTATGAAAATTAGGTCAATAAGTTGTAACTAACACAACCATATACATAAATGGACAAAATTTTTCACTTCTTATACGTGAATGAGTGTATGAAAATGAGTTCAATCAATTGTAACTAGCACCACCACATTTACTAATACGTCAATCAATCCACCCCACACGTAAATTGTAACTAGCACAACCACGTTTACTAATATCTCAATGAATCCACCCCACATGCAAATTGTAATTATCCGGATTTTATGCAAGAATGCAACAGAATATATAAATAACCATGAACATGGAGATGAAATGGAAATAATTCTTCATTTCATTAATATCAACTAACGTAAATATGCCTATAGGCATTATGGAAAGAAAATAGCTATGGTGTTGGAAGCGAATCTCGAGAAGAGATGTGATGGCTACAAACCTATGAACTCGTGTTACAATGAGGCTTGAGGGCCTATTTATTATTGAGAAACAATGGAGAACTCTAAAATTCCAAAAACCTAACCCTAGGAGATGAAGCGCCAAAACTATGGGCCCCGTTTGGGTAAATTGGTGGTTCAACTTCCCGAGGGACGTAACTTTAGCATCCGATCTCCGTTTGACGTGCTCAATAGCTCGTGAGAAAGCTATGTCCGAGGATTAAAACTTTTGAACAAGAAACATTGGTCCATGGACCCATATTACTCTCCAGCTTTCCCAAAAAACGTCGTTTAGGGCCTCAAAACGACTCGGGAAGTTCGAGACCCGTAAAACTACTAAAAATAGTAAGTTTTGTTACAACTTGAAAAATAAAAGAACTAATGGCGGGGGTTCAAATGGAATAGGTGGGTGGCCACCAATATCCACCTAGATCATTAAGGCCCCAAAATGGCTCCAGGAGTGTAGGATTTGAAAACCTCACTAAAAAATAGTAAGTTGTGCTCGAATGTGAAAAGCTACAAGAATTGATGGTGCTTTGGTCCAAATGGAATAGGTGTGTGGCCACCGATATCCACCCGGATCATTCCTCCCTCCTTAGGAAGCAATGTTCCCCATTTTGTTGAGATCCTCCATGAGATGAGGCAAATTCTCGTTGAACCCGAGTATTAGATGTGTTGAAGATGTCATGTACCGCGGGTGGACATGTCGGGTGCGTTTAGTAAATTTGGTTTCTTTATCAACCTCGAGACAAGTACATGTTTGGATTCCGTATGTGTAGCTACAGGGATGTATGGCAACATTATGCGGTGGTGCGTTGGGAGTCGGATCAATGGAGTGCTTGGCCCGACAATGTAGAGGAACCTCTATGGGTGAGGAGAAAATGTCATCGTATTCCTCCATAAATTTGTCCATCCGTCGTAGTCGTGCAAGGGAGCCCCTGTTTCGAGGGTTGTCGCCACAATATTATTCTTTCCTCGTGAGTGAGTTTTAAGGAAAATGAATTCGTTGGTTTGGGAAACATTCTTACCGCGTTGTTTTGCGGTAGTCAAAGAGATGACAGGGAGGCGGTACTACCTCCAAAGTATCCCGTACAACTTATTTCCCAAAGTAATAATAATAGCACGAGGCCTAGAATCATACACAACATGTCACCTCCACAAGTATGGTTGGCCCAATAATACATCAGCCTACATCAAGAGGAGCAACATCACACAATACCTCATCCATGAATGGCTTGATACTATACGGAAGGCGGCACCGTCGGCGGATGCGCAGATTTCTTCCTGGGTGGAGCCACCCGATGGTATACGTATCGTGGGTGTGCTATGGTCGGTAGGATTAGCCTCTTCATGGCCTCTCGCTGAAATGAGGTTCATTTGGCTTTCGTTATCGACGAGAAATTGCAAAGTGAAGAACCCTTCACCCACATCTACGACCGGAAGAGGCGCTTCCCCTCCTCCGGATCCTCCGGGACCCTCCCTCTAGATTTTGGTGGTAGCAACAATGGAAATGGGATCCACATCAAATGATATTCTTCCCTTTTTCATTGCATTTCTCTCGGTTCTAATTCGAGGATCGAAAAATGCATCCGATTCGAGTGCCTTTAGTTCGGCCACCAAAGACCGTTTGGCTTTCGACACTCGTTTGTGCTCTGTGAGTGGGGTCGTTATGAAATTCACACCATTTCCCCCTGTGTCTTTATTTGGATTTGTGGTGTTGTTATGAGTCGCATTTCTTTGTCCTTGCCCCCTTTTTCTTCGGTTCGAGGGCACCTTTCGAATTCGCGGATCCAAAGTCTTGCTTCTTCCCGCTTAAATTTACTGCTCGATCTTGGCGGCATAGTGATATGCCATGCCAAGTGATGTAATGTCGAGGAACTCCATTTCCTCCCTGAATGTGTTTGTGCAGAAAACCACGGTACTCTGAGCACCAAATGTCTCTCTAAATCTTTAATACCCAACTTTGTGCATAGGATATGGAACGATTCGTTAGTTCGTGCACATCTTGATCCTTTTGTTGCTTTAGCGGCGTGGTCCATTGGACGTATTTGTCCTCATAGCTCCCCACGGGGTAATATTGTTCCTTGATGTTGTCTTGGAACGAATTCCAAGTGGGTGTGGCCAAGAAAAAAAGAGGGTTCCCCTTCACCCTCTAGCTCATGGTAGGCTTCCCACCGACCTTTCGACATGGGGGGCAACTTTGAGGAGTGCAAAAATAATATTTTCCCAGGTCGGAGAAGTCATGGACTAAGAAATACCCCTCCAGAAAAATTTAACCATCAAATTTTTCTTGTACCTTGAAGGGAGTGGCACTTCCAGAGTGGTTGTTGGATGCGGATGCGCCATATGTGGGCAATCATTGAAGGATTTGAGCAAAGTTATCCATCATCGCGTTCCTTTGTTTCTTGAGGGCCTCCTTGAGCAGTATTTTGATAGGATCTCTCGCTCCGTCGTCTTTCTTTTTCTTCTACCATGGGTGGTTTTTGGGGTTTGCGAGGGCTGATCTTTCAAGGGTTCAACCGGATCGAGCCCTAACTCCTTATACCCCCGACCGCGTTGGGGACATGCAAAGAAAAAACAAAGAAAGAGCGGACTCGCTTCGATACCACCGATCCATATTTTATGCGGGAATGTAACAAAATACGTAAATAACCATGACATAGAGATGCAACGGAAATAATGCTTCATTTCATTAATATCAACTAATAGAAATATGCTTATGGGCATAATGGAAATAAAGTAGCTAAGGTGTCGGTAGCGAAATCTCTAAGAGGAGATGTGATGGCTAGCGTGAGCTCTAAACTATGTTAAAATGAGGCTCAAGGGCCTATTTATTATTAAGAAACAATGGATAACTCTAAACTTCCAAAAAACCTAACCCTAGGAGATGAAGCGCCAAAACTATGGGCCCCGTTTGGGTAAATTGGTGGTTCAACTTCCCGAGGACGTAACTTTCCCATCCGATCTCCGTTTGACGCGCTCAATATCTTGTTAGAAACATCTGTCCGAGGAGTACAAATTTTAAACAAGAAACATCATTCCATGGACCCATGTTGCTCTCCGTTTTAAAAAAAAACATCGTTTAGGGCCTCAAAACGGCTTTCGGAATTTCGGGACCCGAAAAAGCTGCTAAAAATAGTAAGTTTTGTTGCACCTTGAAAAATTGAAAGAACTAATGGTGGGGGGTTCAAATGGAATAGCTGGGTGGCCACCAATATCCACCCTGGATCATTAAGGCCCCAAAACGGCTCCGGGAGTGGAGGACCCGAAAACCTCGCTAAAAATAGTAAGTTGTGATGAATGTGAAAAGTCGCAAGAATTGATGGTGTTGGTCCAAATGGAATAGGTGGGTGGCCACCGATATCCACCTAGATCATGTAACTAGAAAAACACAACCAAATTTACTAATGTGGTTGATATACATAGATGGACAACATTTTTCACCTCTTATATGTCAATGAGTGTATGAAAATGAGGTCAATAAGTTGTAACTAACACAACCACATACATAGATGGACAAAATTTTTCACCTCTTATACATCAATTAATGTATGAAAATGAGGTCAATTAGTTGTAACTAGCACAACCATATTTACTAATGTGAATGATATATCGACAACATTTTTCACCACTTATATACCAACGAGTATATGAAAATGATGACTTATACCAACCACATTAATAAATGTGGTTTTTTCATTTCAATGGACTTTCAATTTAAGCTAAACATACATTCTGAATTTTAATTAAAAAAAATTAAAAATATAATAAACTTATTATTTTTTAATTTAAAATTATAATTAATGGGCATTTTAAACATAAAATTGTGTATCACCCATATATGTGTGTGTGTGTGTGTGTGTGTGTGTGTGTGTGTGTGTGTAAATTTTTTAAATTAAATAATTTTTATTTTTTGTTTTTTTAAAAATCAAATTATTTCGAGGTGATTTAATTAAAAAATTTCAAACTTGAAACTTATAAAGTAGATGCATAAGTGGTGGATGTCACCGGTGCCTAAAATTAGAAATAAGATAATTTTATTTTATAAAAAAATCAAATTATTTCAAGTTAATTTAATTTAAAAAATAAAACTTGGAAACCTATAAAGTAGATGCATAAGTGGTGGATGTCACCGGTGCCTAAAATTAAAAATAAGATAATTTTATTTTATAAAAAAATCAAATTATTTCAAGGTAGTTTAATTTATTGAAACGATAAAATAAACATGTAAGTGGTGGATGTCACCTATGTCAAAAAATAAAATATTTTATGGTAAATTAAACACAATAATCATAAATCACAAACTATTTTATAATTATTATTATTAGCCAATTTTAAGGTCATGGCCAAGCCGGGCACCAAATATGTGTATGAGAAGGCATACATATTTTACCCCCTCTCTTTTTTGAAACTATGACCTTTTAAGATGAAACACATGCTCATAACCATTAAGCTCACTCAAGATATAAATAATCACAAATATCATTTTTTCTATTCAGCATTAAAAACTATAACCTATTTTTAAAAAGCATAAAAATGTTTCTTAAGTTTTAAATTAACAAATTTTTTTATATTTTATTACATTTCAATTTTATATGTAAGTGTAATTTACAATTGTGATAAACTATTATAATTATAAAAAAAATAGATTTTCAGTAAGTTTACAAAAAATGTTAAGTTTAAGCTTTGTAATTTCAATAATTTTTTTCTTTCATTACATTTTAAATAAAATAATGCATATATCTTCCTATTATTTTAATATTTATGTAGAAAGATATACAAGAGGAAAGGTATGGTGTTTTATTATGGATAGGTATGATGATGTCTTATTATGGACTAGCTCCTCAATCCACTTATGCATGCCATTAGCTCATCAACCCACTCATGCATGCCAACCTTAGAGTCATTATTAAAAATGTGTGCTTCAAGTAAGTATGTGAGGCTAACGAGGATGTAGTTACTATGCATTCATGTGTTTTTTACATATGGATGTATGAGATTTTTATTTATGCATGGCTAGTTTGTTAAGGCTAAATCCATTGTATCGTAGCTTAAATAATAAAATTGATTGGTTAGATAATAAGTTGCTAGCGGGGAAAATTTTAGGGGCTAATATTTCCAAGTGGATAATTTTCACGCCTTTTTTTCCAAAAAAAAGATTCACCAATTTCAATTGTTTTTTGAAAATTGATTTGCCCAAATTTTATAGCTTTTCTAAACTTTAAGATAAACGTCCATCCTTAAAATTTTCCCTTATTGCTAGTAGTTTGGGTTATTAAAATTAACACATTTAGAAAAATCATCTATCATGCCTCATCATCACAAATTTGGATGGATTAATAATCTTATCTACTTTCGGCCCTATTTCCAATTTACAATTTGAAGTTAATGTACCACTTCTAAGATATGCCAGACTAAAAATATGTTGAATCAATAAAAAAAAGGCATTGAAATATTTAAGTGACCCACGAGTGAGACCATCTACCATTAACATAGAAAAATCATTTTTTCTCTACGACTAAAAAGACAAATCCCTGAGAATGTTGGAACTTAACAAAAATATATCCCGCATACAATTTATCCGGGATTTCCTCTAGTAGATGGAAGACATACTGCAAAGTATTAAGAAAAATGATATTGATAAAATAAGGAATAAATTAGCAATGTGGAAGAACAAATCACTACCCCTAACAACTATAATGATATTCATTAAATCGACATATTTACCATGTATGTTTATCAAAGTTCCATTGTTCTAGTATCAAAGAGAGTGATCAATGATATAGAGAGAATATTTAAACAAATCCCATGGTAGAGGACATCCATGGAGAATAGATGGCACATTTTTTTTAACTAAGCCTTAATATCTAGCCCTATGTGGGTTGTAGTAGAAAAGGTAAGAAAATTAGAGAAACTAAAGAAATTGCTTTGCTCAAAAGTGCATTGAAGTGGCGAGTCGGTGTGGTTAAAAAACCCCACATTCTCACCTTGTATGCTAGAGTTCAATTTAAAAAATTGAATTAGAGATTATTAGTCTAGAAAAGAAGCTTTCAAATCGCCAATATAATTAGAAATTCAACTGCCAATCCAGTTTCCCTCGAGGCTTATTATGAGCAACAAATATTTAATTAACAATCATGTATTTTTTGGATGTAAAAAATTGCAAGAAAAAAAAATGGCAAGATAATGTGTGGGCTAGACATAGGCCATTAACATCCATACAATGTCTAGTCATAGTCAACCCAAATTTTGATGAGTTGTGGTTTGATTCACGCAATGCATTATTAGAATGGCCTATTGAGATTTATTCCGAAAGAGAAATTTTTATTGAAGGAAGCCCTCTTGTTCACATTCAATAATCTAAATGAAAATGAAGACTCATTCTCGTCCCAATCCAAAATCTTAAGGAGAATATATTGATAAATGTGGTGGGGGAAGGTAATAGGACATTTTTATTAGCATAGAAAAAAATTCCAAGATGCCATTTATTTTGCTTATCTAACTGTTTAAATATATATTTTAGGATATCCCTAATGCTTTATTTTTTATAAAAATAATACTAACTTTCGCTTATATTATAAAATTAAAAATAACTAAAAACTAAAAAACTGGGATTATAACTTTAGAAAAAACTATTTTTTCGTATTAAATGGAACTATAAATAGCTACTTGTAAATCTTATTTTAGAAAAAAACTTATTATATTCTGTCTCTAATGATAATGATTTATTCACAATGAGTTTCAACATATTTGTAGTATTCCCTCACTATGTTCTTTAGTATCTTATAATGCATCATCGAAAATATGGGCAGAACATAAGTATCCACCCTAAATCCTCTGCACGACCACGAATAAATTGTATGAAAATAAAATCGAACCCATGAAAAGCATAAAATTCAATTAGTTGTAATGTCAAATCAAAATGGAAGCGATGTAGCCATGGGATAGTAGATCTAAAGGGTTGAAGCAATTTGTGAAAATCATATATCGAATCAATGGAATTAAATGATTAAATTGGGTAAGAGATAGAATATAATTATACACATGCGTGAGTAAGCTCATTGGAAAAGGATAATGATGCGTGGCATCATTCCGATATTGAGAAATAGGCTGCACTAGTAGAAAAATGTTGAAATTAGTGACTAGGTGACTAAAAAATTTAGTCATCGCAATTTATTTCAAGTGAATTACTACTAAATTTAAGCAATTTTAAGTTACCGAACTAAAAATGACTAACTTAAACGACTAATTTAGTCTAGAGATAAAATATACGACTAGATAATAAGTGACTAAACTAAAAACGACTAACTTAAATGACTAATTTAGTCTATGACTAAAATATATGACTAGATAATAAGTGACATAATTAATAATGATTAACATAAATGACTATTATAGTCCAAGAATAAAAAATATGACCAAATAACAAGAACAACAAGTATATGAATTAGTCATTTATGTTAATAACTTTTAATTGTGGCAGATAATTGTTTTCAAGCCAACAACTATAAATTGTGGAATACCATTTAGTTTGGAAATTATCTCCTCCCAAGTCTTAATTTAATATTTTCTTCTTATTTTTTTGTCAAAATAAATTATACCAATGAAGGGATGCATGCCCTTTCAACTTTGTGAATATATGCTTCACTCTCTCGGGGTCCTCAATTTCTCAAACTCTAGGGATTCCTCCATATTCCCATTCTAATAAATCATATAGTCTTATCTCCCATGGGGCCTCTAATTTTCACTCTTCATTACTTACATCATGAATATCTACAACCCCTATTTTCTTAGCTTCCTTCATGGAATCCATTATAGTTAACATGGACCTCAAAATCTAGGTGATTTTATTTGTAGCTATGTTTCCCTCTACCCTATGCTTGTATTCCTAATTCCTTATGTGCTCTTTTGCAATTCTCCTTATTATAGATCCACCAAATAAAATTTTTTTTATGACGTTGTTCTTCAATTTATATGTAGGTCTTAAACCTACTTTGATACCAAAATAATGCAACCTAGATTAATATTTGCATAGACAACAATAATCATGGTTACAAATCCACTTCAAACAAAACACATGATAAACAATTAAAAACACACACAAAGTTTTGTATTATAAACAAAATAAAAAATGACTTTACTCTTAGAAAAGCATGGAACCCATATCAAAAACCACTTAATTTTTGTTTTGGTTAAGCTAACTTTTTACACTCAACATTTCATTATAATTTACACTCTAAATAAATTAAATATATATATAGTATACAACATTTTAAATTTCAATAAACCAAAATTTAATCAATCAACCACTTACAAACTGTAATAATTATAAATAAATAAAATAGTAAAAATCTCTCTGAATTTTATAATAAAAAGAAAATAACCAACCAAAAAATAAATATTATCACAAACACTTTCATATAAATAATTTTCCTCGACAAATTCAAATTTCCCTGTGTCCATTTTCAAATTTCCCTCCATAATCTCAGTCCACGACTTTACATCAGTGAAATCATCTAAACCCTCAGGACTTCGATAAACCGGACCCTAATAGTATGCCTCCATGAAATCCTCTGATGTCCACCATTATTCCACAACGGCTTCGGAAAAGATGACGAAGATGGAGGCCATGAACAACAATGGAAAGGCGGTGGATAGGGATCCGACAGTGGTTTTCCTCTGGCGACCACGATGAATTTCCTGAATGATAGTAGAATCGACGAAGAAACCCTCGGTGGAATTTCCTTCATCTAGTATGTGGACACATAGAATCAGCCATGATTGTGCTCCTTCATTCCCTCGCTTATCTCCCCGGGACGCCCAGAGGAGGCTTCAACCATGGCAGTTGATCCTCTGCCTAGGTTTGTCCGACAAGGCCGTCAATTCCACCCTCACCACGGATTTAGGGTTGCAGCTCCATGTCCACACAACGAGAGCCGAGGAGGTGGTTGATATTGTGATGGCATTGTTGCACACGTGCTTGTTGTTGAAACGAGGCTTTTCCAGCTCCAGTTGGCTTGTATCGCTCCAGCTCTAGCGCTAAGGTACCCACCGCCATGGTCTCATGCTCAGGATCACTGGCTGACCAGCCTAGGCCTACGCTCTTACCACAAAGATCTTGGCATGCAAGATGACAATCCTCTATTAGGATTGCAAAGAGGTATGCATTATTGATAACTTTTTTGTATTTTTTAGAACACTTTCCTCTGAATAAATAATTTTTCAAGTCAAGTCTCTAGTGGCATTTGAGAATTAATGAACCCAAAAAAACATTCTATAACATCAATTTTTTTTTGGCATTTGAATGTTGGATCTGTGTACATTTATGAAAATGCCCTAACAAACATTATCTTTAAATTAACACTACCCAAGGGTAATTTTCAATGACCTTCCATGATTTTTTTCCGAAGGACGGGCACTAACCAAACATTTCAAGCCATGGAGCGTTTCTTTGGCTTTAGAATGATGGATCTAGAAACATTGCACTCATAGGAATTATATCGCGACCAACGTTATCTCAATGTGTATAGCATTTACATAATTCTTTTCCTATGCTTGGGGACATGAGTGTGATTTTAAAATTCCTTTATGTGAAGGGAAAAGTTGTGAGAGGGTGCAGATATTCCCCTCCAGCCACCAAATAGATGGATACTTTTAATGGTTTTCTTTCGAGAAGTGACCTTGTGTCGCTCCACTGTGCTGTGACAAAAGAAACACTACAGATTCTCAATCTTGAAACTTTCCAACACATAAAGATAGGTAATGGATCTAGATTATTTCAAACTATTTCTATTTGGCACTATTAGTTTATTACATTCTCCAAAACATAGTATTCAAAACTGGAACTAGTGACCGGACTAGTCCACATATCAAACTGGGTTTCAAACTAGAATCGGTCAAACCAGGATTGGTTAGATCTTGTTAATTTTAGGTTAACATGTTATTTTCTTAGGGAAGTTACTTAAGGATCCATATTAGCTCGATTTTCCATTAGCAATCACATAATACATCATTATAATGACAGTAATTGAAGAAAGAACATAGATGAAAGATGCAGTAGACAAGCCCGATTTTCCATTAGCAATGACATAATACATCGTTATAATGACAGTAATTGAAGAAAGAACATAGATGAAAGATGCAGTAGACAAGCCAAGAAAAGAGTACACAAGGATATGGCACAAGCCAGGGAAAAAACCCCAAGACATGGAAAACCCTTGATCAATTCATCTTATTATTAATATCAAATGTTCAGTAAAGAGAGAAAGTACAATAATTTAAAGTCAAAATGACTTGCCAATTTGAAGATCTAATATGACTGCCCTTGGACAATTGAATAGCCCAAAACTGCAATTTCATCATTCTATCAACAGTAGTCAGCTAAGATTTGGTTAGGGTTTCTTACAGTCCACTATTTTTCCATTCAATTGATCAAGAAACTCTCCTTTCAACTGCAACTTTCGTTGGCAAGCAATAGGTTGTCCATCGCTAGCCCTTAGAATTGATTTAAACCCAAGATAGGATTCTCGACCCCCAGACCTATCTGGAGTAATGGCTCTGAAGTGCAGACACAGAAAGGGAGAAATTATTCTTTAATTTACCATAGATAAGCTCGAGGTCAATACCCAAACATAACCTGACTTTCTGGGGTTGAATTCAGACCTGTAAGACAGGATTACCCATACAAGTTGCCCTGAAATTTCATCAAGTCCTGTGGCTGTTTATTTGAGGAATCGTAGCCCTAGTTGTTGAAGAAGAAACCCAAAAAAGACAACCCTTTGTCCTCTTCAAGAGCTTGGCTACCTTAGATATAATTTGGAGCCCTTTGATGTATCAAATGAGGTTGAAGGCACCTCTATATATACAATTTTTAAGGGAAAAAATACATGACTGTTGGGACTTATGATGATGAGGCTGACCTTGACAATTTGTACATGAGTGGGCGTAAATTCAAAAACACACTTATTCTTGTCCAAATTTGATGATCTTTAGGTTGATTTTGGTCCTCTCGAAAAGAAGAGTTCATTCAATAATCATCTCCAACAAATAGGCTATCCAATGGTTGAATTTGGCCCTAGTTTCTAATTTTAACACTCCCTCTCAACTAGGGAGAATTTCACTTGATAGCTTATCATGCCATTCAGTCATCATGAAATATCTTGACATCATGTGCCATCTCTGTATATTATCTATTCTCTACTCTATTGAACATTGATAAGAATAATGAAGAAGAATCGATCGAGAGTGAGTCACAAGACCTTACCGCTCTCCACTGACAAAAGTCAGTCCAGACTCCATATAACCAGATGTAAAATTGTAATCAGACTTGATCTCAAGTGATCAAGTTTGTTGAACATCATTCATCCTAGACATAGGGAGTGCGACAGTACATGATGCGTCCATCAGTAGCGTTATGGTCCCAACCACTTTTCCCAACTCATTGGCCAGATGAGAGGTACTTCCCATGTGTCCTGGACTACATGGGTAGGATGATGCAGGAACACTAGCAGGGAAAGAATATGTCACTTCTTGCTCACAACCACACATAGGGAAAGGAGAATCCACATCCTACAAAAAGATTTCACAACCATACGTAGGGAAAGGAGAAACCAAATCCTACAAACACATGTCACAACCATACATAGGGAAAGGAGAAGCCACATCATACAAACACATGTCAGAACCATACATAGGGAAAGGATAAACCACATCCTACACGCATGCAAACCAAGAGTAGGGAAAGGATAAACCACGTCCTACATGCATGCTAATCAATAATCGTAAGAAGGATCCTACATGTGGGGAAAGGGTGAACCATGTCTCAGCGACATGTCAACATCAATCATAGGGAATGAGCATCCTACATGTGGGGAAAGGATGAACCACGTATTATCGACATATCGAAAAGCAGATGCTTGAATGCATCTCTCACTAGGTATCCATAGGAGAAGGTGAACCACTCATCTTACTCTTATGCCATAGGAGAAGGTGAACCTCTCATCCTATGCATATCTCATCAATCATAGGGGAAGGTGAACCACTCACCCTAATCACATGTCAACCATCATGGGGTATCATAGGGGAAGGTGAACCACTCACCCTGTACATAATGCACCAATAGGGGAAGGTGAACCACTCACCATATGGTCACTCATAGCTCTCAAGAAGTACCCTAGGTCCACAGGAGCTCCCAAAGCTCAATGTTCAACCATGAACCTCCTAGCAAGGTCTATCCACAACTCCCAGCCTCTCTCTGAACAAAGTAATCTGTTAATTCAACAATGATGAATCTAGGTAGCTTTCTAATGTATTGTAAAGTGGTACCCAATTTATGTGGAATACAGATTCTCTGAAGAATATCAAAATATAACATGTGCTCAAATGGGTCACTGAAGAACTTCTTCAACCAAAACGGATTCATAATAATACATGCTTGTTGCTTTATACAATCAACCTCAATAGTGCTTTCAGAGCAACCAAATCAAGAGATATAGTACTAGATGTACTCTTTCCATCCACCATACTGCCAACCAATCCAACATCAGAATATTCATGGAATCTTGGATTTCATTTGTGTACCTCAAATTATAGACAATATAGTCACTGAGATATCTTACTAAGCAACTATAAATATATAGATAGAGTCTTCATAGCGAGGAATTTATCTAGGACATCGGGGATCCCACAAGATATGCATATGCAGACTCGCAACTTCTTCATCGGATCTTAAGTGCATGAAATAGATTATCAAGGCTAGGTCAAATCCCTCTTACTTTGAGAGGGTCATCAATCATATATCATCAATATCTACACCTTTATGGCTCAGTGTAACTTACTCTAGATATACATAGAAAAGTGACCTTGCCAAAATATAACCAAAGTCATGATCATGCAACTTCTATGCAGACTTTCAAATAATAGGGATATATCTGAGTTATTTCCCTTATCAATAAACATTTGGCAAGAAGAGTCATCAGGTCATACTGCCAGGGATTCTATAGCTCCCTCTTAAGACTTGTTTCATGTGATCATCTAGCTTTCAATTACGAGCTTCTCAAGCAAGGGATGAGCCTTTTTCATGAGGCAACTGCAACAGTAAACTTCAAGGAAGCTCAAGGTCAAAGAGGAAAATTTTGAAGAATCGTCATGGTTCTTCTTTAATTAGGTAGAAGAAATCCTCCCATGATATTATTTTAAAATATCTGAATTATCCTCCATCGCTAGGTGACAAATGTCAAAATCAACATCTCATCTGCTTATTGTGCTCGTATAGAATTTGTCATGCAGTTTCTTCAAGGAACCTCAGTTTTCATGTTGATAAGAATTGTTATAGAGATATGCTCCAAAGTCCCATGCACTTCTTCACTTATTTTTTCTTTTAAAAAAAGGGTTTCAAGAGTGTTGCACCCATTTTCAAAATCTAAGGTGCTGCAAATTCTTTTACGTGAAGATCCATGTAGCTTCTTCAAAAGATAAGCTATCCAATGTTTCCATATATATTGTTCACAACTTCGATAGTGAACAAGGCTACAATATATCATTATGGCTACTTGATTGTAGTAATATCATGCATAATACTGGACTTGAAAAGAGATCATAGATGATGTCGAGCTGTAGAGAAGTGTCACACATAGTAGAACTGTGCCATATATCATTGTGAGGTAACCAACAATATTCACTTTACATGGTTCTATGATAGCTTCAGGTCTTCAAACTTTCAGGAGCATGATTCCTTTCGATGATCCTAGATATTTGCTTACAAACATGTCTTCAACAAAAGCTCTTCTTTGCTACTTAAGGCTTAGTATAGAAAAACTGAAAGATGGTTAACTGTGTTATAAATATTGAATGCTTTCATTGCTTGATGCCTATAGCTATGTAAGTCAGAAAATCTCCAAAAGTCGGCTCAATTGATATAAGAAGTATAGATCATGTCATTGTAGAGTGTGCAGGACTTGGTTCACATTCATTGTTTATCAATGTATGATGTACATATGCATTAGTGCTCTGGAGCCTTACTAATGATCCATCAACATAGGGGCCTTGGCTTCTTTTTCTTTATGAGTTGAGTTGTAGTTGTGTCTAGAACAATAGTAAACTAAGGTTCTTCTTTTATAGGCTATGAGAGGAAGAGAAACTCAGAAGTTCAACAGAGAGATATAAGAAACAAATGTTAACATACTACCCAAGGCCATGACTGATCATAACTTTGATTAGAATTTCCATACTTTAATAGCTTTTTAAAATACCATAATTGTTTCAGGTCTTGCAAGAATGCCATGCATATACCAATATTTACTGAATGTATGTATATATGTTGATTGTTGACGCCAATATTTCTTTGCCTGCAAATATGATGTCATGCACATATTGCAGAAACCATGTCAATATATATACGCAATACCATAATGTCTTATTATAATTAGAGTATCTATTTTATGCATACAATGTGGATAATTTTACACGGCTAAGATGACATCAATACCATATGCAATAATCACATCTGAAACCATACACTGATTTCTATATGGTTTTGTCATACCAAAACATTTCCTGCTCTTTAAATATATTGCTGGAGACATATTTTATGTGCCAATGTGCTAAGAATGCAAAATTACATATGCGATGAGCCAAAAGAGGTACGATGGATTCAAAACCATGTGAGGTGCCTAACACTGACAGGTGCCTAATATCAAATGTTCAACAAAGAGAGAGAGTACTATAGTTTAAAGTCAAAATGACTTGCCGATTTGAATATCCAATATGACCTCCCTTGGAAAAGTGAATAGCCGAAAACTACAATATCATCATGTTGTTAACAATAGTCAGCTAAGATATGGCTAGGGTTTCTTACAATCCACTATCGTTCCATTCAACTGATCAAGAAACCCTCCTTTCAACCGCGACTTTCCTTGGCAAGCAAGAGGTTGTCCATCGATGGCCCTTAGAACTGATTTGAACCCAAGATAGGTTTCTCGGCCCCTCTATCTAACATTGTGCATTCCTGCGGACCTACTTGGAGTAATTTCTCTGAAGTGTGGACACAAAAAGGGAGAAATTCTTCCTTAAATTGATCATAGGTCGGCTTGAAGTTAGTACCCAAACATGACCTAAATTTCCGAGGTCGAGTTCAGACCTGTAATGGCAAGATTACCCATACAAGTTACCCTAAAATTTCATCAAGTCATGTAGCTGTTTATCTGATGAATATCGGCCCTAGTTGTTTAAAAAGAAACCCAAATTAGACAACCCTGCGTCCTCCTCAAGAGCTCAACTATCTTAGATATAAATTAGATCCCTTTGATGTAGCAAATGAGGTTGAAGGCCCCTCTATATATACAAATTGTTTAAGGTCAAAATATGTGACCGTTGGGCTTTTTTACGATGAGGTCAACCTTGACAATTTGAACATGAGTGGGCATAAATTCAAAAACACACTTCTACTTGTCCAAATTTGATGATCTTTAGGTCGATTTTGGTCCTCTGAAATGAGGAGTTCAATGCAATAATAATCTCCAACAAATGAGCTATTCAATGGTGGAATTTGGCCCTAGTTTCCAATTTTAATAGACCTCAATGAATTGGGCTTTAAAAAATACATGACATAATTTTTTTTAATGAAAAAACTATTTTTAAGATTTAAAACCATGATTCCAAACCAATAGAGATAAAATAAGCAAATTGTTTTCATCTATATACCATGAAAAGGTGAATATATCAAAATGGAACCGAGTGCAATACATATCAACAACAAAAAACATAATCAATGAGGCTGTAAATGGAATTTAGAGTCCACAAAAAATGCTACAAGCTATGGGGCTACTTACCTACTACAAGTCTACATATCAGTGATCAACCTGATCACTCCCCATCATGATCAAACTCATCACCACTACTAGACATGGGAGCATCAACATGGGCTACCTAAATATTCTGGCTTAGAGTTTGAGGACTCCTAAGATTCCTCTGCAACCTCAATAGTATTGGTAGTAGTAGTAGAAAAACTAGACATCAAAACTACAAATCACTGATCTACATGACCACTCATGAAACTCATCATTGATTCAACACTACTAGAACTGGAATCATCAAAAAGAGAGACATAAACATCATCTAGCTCAAAGTCTTCAGACTTGGATTGCTCAACCTTTTAATATGCCTAACCAATGATTTTGGTTTGAGTGAAGGGTTCATCCCCTCAACCTTATAATGTGGTAGAAAAAGCTTAGCATTCCTAACCAATTATTTTCCTTTGAGTGAAGGAGACATTTTTGTTAGGGAAATGGTAGACGAGTTCAACAATCATTACCACCAACATCAACGAAGTTCAACAATCAATGGCACCAACATCATCTTGCTAAACCTTGGTGGTTATCTTTATCAAGACATGTTTCTTGACAATTGAAGTGTGCAATTCTAGTCATGCTCTCATCTCAGCTCATATTTGGTTTGGCATCAAAACTTGAGGATTGGTTCCTTTATTGATAGTATATGTCCAGGCTTAGAAAAGTTCTATTGCAGAAAGGATTGGTTGCTTTCTTTTCAACTGTTTTTTGTTATCTTGTACCCTTGTGGGTCTTGACAAACAACAACATTGCCAAGATTATTCTGTCAGGGGACTCCTCCCTTATCATGGATATTAATTATATGTCCAGTGGTTATATTGAATATTTGAAAATTTTCTTTTTTTCATATTGAACTCACATTCAAGCTATTCATGCCTTCCTGTACTTAGCAGTAGTCTCTGAAGGCTCAACAGGGATGGATCAGTCTACTGAGGTCTAGAGAGATCTGCTTTGATGTGTTTTCTGCTTAAATATCTATAAGAACAAAGTCAAAGAAACATCAACATGTAATTTCAACATTGTCCAGATACATTTTGTTGTTCTGGATGATAGTTTCATTGAATTTCGTATGGTTCTTAAAGCTCTGCAGAAGGTTGGTAGGTTTACATTCTTATTCAAGTGAGAAGAGGTATTGTTTCAGTCTATGAGGTGACCAACATATGATTATCTTGATGTGAGCTGCCATGGCCCCTAGGGTCAAAAAATTTCCATATTATGTCAAAGAGGACAAAACCATCTTGAAAATTTTAACTATACATGTTCAAAAGCCTGCATATAAAAAGCAGAAAATCTTTACTACATGGTTTCTACAAGAGCAAAGGATTATTGAGGTCAGTTAAAACCAGTTTCTTCTAAAGCTCAGGAATATCAATGAGAGAATAGCGAGATTGGAGATAAAAGTGGTGGAGTTATGATTCTGTGAATACTTGTACAGCTAGAAAACCTCCTCCATCTATTCTACTTTTCTCCTTAAAATAAACTAAAAAAGTAAGTGATTTTGTTACCTCCTTTTAGAGGAAATTGAAATAGTTTAGAAAATTGTACATCTTGAAATCATTACAATTATAAATTATGTTGACCAACTGTCCAAAAGATGAAATATAGCTGGATTTTTTACTAATCATGCAATAACTTATATGGATGACATCTCCTCTTCAATAGAACGACCCAGGACTACTGGCAGCATATCATTGTTCTCCTTCAACAACCAATAAAGGCCATTTCACAATTTGGAAAGAAGGTGTCTCTACTATCTGTATCAATCCAATTACATCAGAAGGGGATTCAGATTGTTCTATGACTTTTGATGGTCTGTAAATATGGTGAAAATTGTTTTTTCAAAAGTTGAGACAATTTCACCGAGTAGGGAGAAAATCATGGGTGTTTTAATCTAGATTATAAGAATTTTTGGGTCCATTACTATCTCCTTTCATAGGGACATGTCTTTTAATATGTTTGATCCTCTAATGTGTCCAATCGGTTTTGTAACTCCCATTTAGTAATTAGAGTATTGTCTCTCTAGGTAGTGGGAAGTTACATTATTTGTCAAAAACATGGAAGGAAATTTTTCTCTATTTAAAGAACGAACTTCTATAGGTACACGTATTTCTGTATGATTTGTCCTCTAATGTGTCTCAGTATTTTTATAACTCTCATTTAGTAGTTAGAGTGTTGTCCTTTGAGGTAATGGGAAGTTATGCTAGTAAAAAAAATGGAAGTCTTTTTTGAGAGCGAAGACTGGGATATGTGCTACATGGTCTGATAATCTTTCCTAAAGTTTGCTTGCCCCTTTCCTATGAAATGGCCCTTCTCCAACAAATCAGTTATTGAGAGCATTAAAATAATGGAACACTGGTGGTGGCTTAACATTCATCGACCTCACTAGTGAATTTCCATCCTGTTGGCTAGTATCAGATGCTTTTTAAGTGGAAAAAGTACTTCAACCTATGACTGTGTTCTATCATTTGATATAATTTCAGTTAGAATATGAGTAGTAAAACCATGAACTATGGTGTCATCTTTGTGGTACTAGATTGACCTTCTTTATAGAATCAATTGGTGGTACAATATTATTGCAGGGCAATTTGGGGTCGGAAGAATGGATATCTACCATATATACACTTTTAAGGTCCACACTTCACCATACAAACACAATTAAACAACAAAACATTGCCACTTAATGTGATTCTTGCCACCAGGAATAAAGAAGTGCATACGGTATTGGGAAATGGTACATGTTTAAAAATGTCGTTTACAAATTTGTAGGAAACTCGGAAATGGCATGATGCAATAATTAATGTGTAAATGAAAAGCTGCTATAAATGCATTGCAAAGTATTATTGTCTGACATACGACTGTAGGAATAACAATTTTTTTGAAAACAGTACAAATACAATTGCCCATATTTACTACAGGAACAAGTTTTGAATCGACTTTTGTATTACAAAAGCCTCCACATATATTTTGAGGACTTAGCCAACATGTCAAGTTTTGGAGCCACAACCTCTTTTATTGTGGATTTCTAGGACCCTTCTCAGGATTGAGTAGATATAGGTGTTGATACTGTCTTGACTCTTGATAGAAAGCTATTTTTGTATTGTAGCACATAAGAGTCCATCAGGGAATAAATAATCTAGGCTTATTTGATTGAGCATATATATGGATGATCATCATTAACTCCAAGTTGCCATTAATTCAGACATGTGCTTTTGGTACCCTGACATTATGTTTGACATTTTCCTATGTGACATTTTGTTTGACATCTTCCACTTCCTTTTTTGCCACTTTTCTATTTGCTAATACTCCAAGGCTAAACTTTATAGGATCCCCTTCTTCATTGTATGATGGTTTTCTGCTGTAAGAAATCTAGACATAACCAGTCCAGGATAGATTAGATTCCTGAGTCTCCAACTTTTTATATATTTACCTTTTGATCACTGGAAAATAGTGCCATCAACATTCTGTATAGGCAGGCTGTCAATGCTTGCAGGGGTTTCTGAGAGGGAAAAGGAATTATTCCCTACAGAAAATGAGTGATTTCATTTTTTTATCTCAAGTGAATCCTCTGCAGTGAGCACTAGCCTGGCATACATGTACTGGTGTGAAACTAATGCCAACGAGAGCATGCAGTCCAGCTCCTCAACAAACTTTGATGTCATATGCAAATGCATTGAGAAAGGCTAAAGCTGCAAATCCAAATCTCTTATTATGGATCTTTCCATATCTAATATTTTATCATAGACGTCTCCAAGAAGAAGATCCAACTCTTTTGTCATTGAAGTACGATAAAAGTACGGTTCCTTATGATCCATTTCACCTGCAAAAGAAAACTCTGTGTCTTTAAGATTTTCCAATTCACTATTGTCGAGTTTTAGTCCAAAAAGGCACAATTGTAACCAGTTTGAGGTATATACATAATGGACCCGTGTTTGGTATTATTAGTTTGGCATGGGAGGATTTTTAGCTCAAGTGTTGAAATCTCCTCAAACAAGTCCTTGTATATTTCCTTCAATTCATCCAATTCTAGACAAATCCTGGATGAAATCATCATTCCATATTTATTTCTATTGCTTTAATTAAAGTCAAAGACTCTATTTATCAGTTCAAACTTCATAGATATGGACAATCTCAATTGTAATGCATGTAAAATCTTGTCTTACAATATTCAAATTGATCATTCCTGCATGCTCTTTGAAATCCCAATTTCAAAAGTTTTCCTTGTATGTAAAATGGAACTCATACTCTTTGAAATTGTTGTCCAATCATCCAATGTTGAAAAATAACCTAGAGACCGAAATATCAAGTAGATGTGGAATATTGTTGTGCTAGGCTTGCATCATTTCATCACAATGGTGGAGCATTGGTATAGCATTGAGACGCCCATTCAAAATGTTGAGATCTAATATAGGCCTTAAGAACCAAGTCTTTAAATTACATCAGCCCATGGCAATGACACACTTATTAAACATGCCAAATAACAAAAATCCTTCCTTGGATTTGCCAATGCCCATGCTACTTGGATGCTTATCAACTTGAAAAATTTGCAAGGCATCATAACCTGTAGCAGCGATTTTCAGAAATTTGTTTAATGAGATTCCGAAACCCTGTCAAATTTTATTGGTGCGATGTCATATTCCTTCATTTCAATAGTGTTTACAAGCATCTGTTGTTGTAGCATAGCAAGAAGGTCCCCAACAGCGGGAACTTGCACATCAGTTTCAGTGTTCTTCATGGAAATGAGTTGTTCATGAGCACATGCACAAACCACCAAATGCTCTTGTTCATTCAAAAATTCCAAACACTTGTCCAAATGCTTAGCATGCTTCAACCTGTTGTTTGGGACATTTGAAAGTAACAACCTGTAAGCCAACCAATACTCAAGGCTTCCAACAATTCCTAAAAAGGTAGCTATTAGATCATCATGATTAGGAATATCAGAGTTATCATTTCCAAAAATGTTGCAGTACATACAAAGCGCAGGTGCAATAAATAAAAATATTTCATTCTTTATGCGATCATCCGAATAAAACTTAAGAACCTGTTCCA
Organism: Pinus albicaulis; assembly: GCA_034641835.2. Taxonomy (NCBI): domain Eukaryota; kingdom Viridiplantae; phylum Streptophyta; class Pinopsida; order Pinales; family Pinaceae; genus Pinus; species Pinus albicaulis. The sequence goes on along the minus strand of CM076581.1, from coordinate 228,925,051 downwards.
AGATTGATAACACTAAAGTGACTGCTCATATAATTATCTGCAAGATATCTAGACAAAATTTGCAGGAAAGCATTTCTTTGTCATAAAAGTATTGTTTTGAGAGCAACCTGGAGTGTACATTTCTATGGATATCTTGAGCTAGTTTTCCATTTATAATGTAGATGCAGGAGCTAGAGGATGGTAATGATTTTGCATGGTATTTCTCACACAAAATCAGTATTGCAAGGCCCTAAAGAAAACTAAAATCTTTTATTCCCAATTGAACCATGATGCAACCAGACGTGTTGGTATCCAGTGAATTCATTTCTTTGTTATTTTGGGTGTAAGGGTTTCCATGCTGAAACTTTGTTGGGGTTGTATCCAAAGCGCTAGATTGGAGAATAATTGGTCTGACTTCATATAGATATGGTAGCACAACTGATCCAATGGCTATTGATTGAGTTCCATCCTGAAATAGCTTGTAGTCCTTTGAGAGCACACATGTATGTAGAAGTATATGATTTTGGAGAAGCCCAATCCAACATTGTTCAGGGAGGGTTGGGTCACTTGAAAAAAAATGTACAAATACCTGATATTCTTTAATGTCAGGCCTGCTCTTCATGCAACAATATGCATATTCTTTGACAACTGTGTGAGCTGTAAGAAGTCTGATTTTCACCTTACATCCAATCTGTTTTACAAATGAAGTGTAATAGAGGCCTCTAGATGTTAACAGTGGCGATGCAACAAAAATTTGGGTCTGCCCTCTTTAGCACATAGAGGAAACCAGTCCAGTCCAGGATAGATTAGATTCCTTAGTTTCCAATTTATGATGTATTAACCTTTTGATCACAGGGACAATAATGCCATCAACATTCTGTACAGGCAGGATGCCAATGCTTGCTTACTTGTTTACTTAAGTTTCTTCTACCTATCTCTCTCCATCCTATCTCATTTAGGAATTTCTATCTTTCTCCATCCCATCTCATTTAGGAATCTCTTTGATATATATATGTCATTTTAAAGTATTTAATTCCTTTTTTTTGTCTTGATGGATGTATTTTGGCATTGGAAACTTCTGTAGTTGCCTTTTCAGTACCGTGGAAAATCCGTTTTTTCAGTCCACTCACACAAAACATAGAAATCTTAAAACTCTAATAATTTCCCAATATTGAGGGAACAAAATGGGAAGAAATCTACTTATTTCAAAAGGACAACATTAAAATTCAAAAAAATAATTGCAGACTTGAATTTTTTTAAAGAAATGTCATGACCTAGACATAATTCCCACATTTTCTAGTAACAATTATTTTTATTTTATAACCTTCAACACTCCTGGCACGAAACACCCTCTCTACGCACCTCAAGTTAGCATGCACCATCAGCATTGGAACACAATAAATGTCATTGCAGGCTTTAAAGCGGAAAAAGGAGGGCTCTTAGAGACAGGGTAGGAACAACGTGAGTAAAGATATCATCAGATGTTGGTGCAAATTATAGAAATTTCCAAAAACATTTCAAACAACGGAAAACCAGTCCAGTCCAGGATAGATTAGATTCCTTAGTTTCCAATTTCTGATGTATTAACCTTTTGATCACAGGGACAATAATTCCATCAACGTTCTGTACAGGCAGGATGTCAATTCTTGCAGGGGTTTCTGAGAGGGAAAAGGCATTGTTCCCTACATAAAATGAGTGATTGCCTTTTTTTATCTCAAGTGCATACTCTGCAGTGAGCACTAGCCTGACATACATGTACTCTTATGCAACTAATTCCTATGAGAGCATGCAGTCTAGCTCCCATATGAACTTTGATGTCATATGCAAATGCATTGAGAAAGGTTAAAGTTGCAATTCCAAATCTCTTATTATGGCTCTTTCCATATCTAAAATTTTATCATAGACGTATCCTAGAAGAAGATCCAACTCTTTTGTCTTTGAAGTACGATACAATTATGCTTCTTGATGATCCTTTTCACTTGCAAAAGCAAACTGTGTCTTTAAGATTTTCCAATTCACTATCGTTGAGTCTCAGGAGTACTTAAAGTTACAAACGTGTACTGCTTATAAATAAAACAACAGACACTTTAATTGAACCAGTCAATACATAATTTGTAGTTTTATCAAATTTGAAAAACAAAAATTAATATTACAGCTCCAAACTCTGCTGTATGAACTGCTCTACTGAAGGAAAAGTGCTGTGGCTGGAGCACTGTCCAAGCAATTCAGGTAAACTAACAACAATTTGCACATCGAAATGTATTCTAAAGGGTGCCAGTACACATGGGTCTGAGAAAAATTCGACGATTTTTTTTTTGTTAAACAATTTTTGTTTCCTTTGATTTGATTTGCTAGTTTATTTTTCTTGTAATGATAAAACCTGTTATCATTTATGTTTCTAATCTTAGTCTTAGCTGTAAATTTTTTGGTGAATGAGTTGATTCAGAAACAATGTTCATCAATTTCACCTTGAAATGTACATGGGATCCACCATGTCAAAACCAAACCTTCGCTCAGGCTAGTCCATTCAATGAAACTGAAGGAGGCATTTGATCTAGTTTGGACTCTGGAGTGATGAAAAATGGAAAAACAGAAATGAAAAATGGAATATTTTTCGTTACTTAAAGTTCATTTCTTGTGACATTATGCTTCCTGGACCATCTGTCTTTTTTTTCTCCTTACTATCCATTGTTTATAATTCTTAATCTTCTGCAGCTCTGCGTCTTTTGCGACTTTCCAAATCTAGCTTGTGATGGGTATATGGTTAGATCCTTTGTAATTCTCTGAAAACAAACCCTAGATATTGGTGATGTAACAAGCATGCTAACCCTTTAGGCCTTCAGTCAAATAGTTGTAGGGCTTGAAGGGGTTGGAGATTTACTGTATACAGTAGAAATCTTGTTTCTTGTTGGGCAATTTGCGATGCACAGATTGTATATCTTGGTTCAATTTTTCCGACTTTTTCAAGTCCAAGTTTATGCTTGCTGATATTTTCCAATATTTTCCCTGGTGTTCGAGTGTTTCTGAGAATTTTGTTTCCAAACCTTCTGATATTTTTCCGAAACGATATTTGTAACATTGTAAATATTTTCTTAGGTTGGAGGCTTTTGGGGGAACTCCCAGGTACTTGGAGGGGAGAGAGCCAACATTGAAACCCAAGGTTCTGGCTAAGCAAGCTTGAACTGGGCGGGGAGTGTTGAAGAAATATATATCAGACTTAAGATTATTGAAGAGCATACCTGAGGCTTCTTGGAAGTCCTCCAAGATGATGTTGAGCTGGGAGGCTTCTTTCAGAGTCGCGACACTGAAGAGGAGGTTATCGTCCACGAACCATTGGTGAGTCATGTCAATGTTTGATCCAGGCAGATGAAGCCCTGTTATCTGATTGGATTGTTTAGCGGCCTTGAGCAAGCGTCCCAACCCTTCGGCAGCAATAATAAATAGGAAGGGGGAGAGCAGGTCCCCTTGACGAATACCCCTCGAGGATCGGAAAGTTTCTGATGATGTGTTGTTTATGAGAATGGAGAAAAACATAGTGCAGATCATGGATTTAATCCATTGAATCCATTCAGCTGCAAAACCAAATGCCTGCAGGTTTTCTAGAAGGTAATCCCAGCTGAGGTGATCGTATGCTTTCGAGACATCCAGTGGATGGTCTCATGCGTGGAGACAATGCCATCCAGGATTTGACGTCCCTCCACAAACCCCGACTGCTCATCACTAATGATGCGGTGAAGCAGTGGCTTGAGCCTGCGGACCATGATGGTGGAAAGTATCTTATAAATCACATTGCAGAGGGAGATAGGCCTGAAGTACCTCGGTGATGAGGGTGATGAAGGTGGCATTAAGGTCGGACCATACCTATCTGAGCTGCCATGAATCATCCACAAACTCCCATATGTCATGACTAAGGAAGGACCATCCAGCCTTGAAAAATTCTGCAGTAAAGTTGTCCGGTCCTGTGGTTGTATTTGAAGGCAGGGCCTTCACAACTTCCTCTACTTCCGAAAGGGAGATTGGGCTTAGAAGAGCTTCATTTTGGTTTTGCGAGATCAAAGAGGGGATATTCTAGGTAACTTTACACAGAGCCTCCGATCTGTCATAACCTTCATCGTGCAGCAGGGAAGAGAAGAATGCTTGTAGTTCTGTCGCAATGTCTTCGTGGCGGTCTAGGCAGGAGCCGTCAGTCGCCTGCAGGTGGGTGATTCTATTGCTTTCCCAATGTTGGATCATCGATTGGTGGAAGGATTTTGTGTTTCGTTCCCCTTCTCTCCACCACTGAATTTTGAATTTTTGTCGCCACAATATTTCCTCTTGTTGCTTCCGTTCCTCCAAGTCCTTGATCAAGAGATCTTCTTTTTTGGCTAGCTCTTTCGTGTGGTCGTCCTGGATAATTTGTTGTTCTACTTCCTCCAGGTTGGCTTCCAACTTCCTCTTTTCCTCAAGAATATCCCAGAAAGTTTCCCAGTTCCATGCTTTGATATGGCCTTTGAGGCCTTGTAGCTTCTTTTGGAAAGATTGCATTTTGTTACTAGGTGGTGTACCTAGGGCTGTCCACCATGAAGTTAATTGATCCACGAATCCTGGGTGTCCAACCAAAAACTCTCGAACCAGAATGAACGTCTCTGTTGGGGGGGGGTGGGGGGTAGATGAGGATAGATCCACACTAATAGGCCAGTGATCCAAGCCGATGGAGGGGAGGATCTAAGAGGAGAGTCGAGGGTCGGTCATGATAAGGTGCTCCGAGAAGAGGAACTTGTCTAGCTTGCAGGAAATTTGGTTCTCTCCCCCTCGTCAATTGTTCCAGGTATGAAGTGCTTAGCGGGGGATGACATCAACGAGGCATAGATCCTCAATAGTGTCGTTGAAGGCATGTGAGGATGGGTCTAATCGACATACTCCCCCACGCTTTTCTTCCACGTTTCGAATCAAGTTGAAATCCCCTCCCAGGATCCAAGCTTCCTTAGCCCATAACCTGCTAAGGCTTTTTAGATGCATGAGGAAAATTGATTTGTCACGAGGCATAGCTGGCCCGTAGACTGCAGTTAGGCTCCTCCACCAGTGTTCACCTGTCAAGCGAATTGAGGCCGACAACATGAATTTGTTGCCGACCCAGTCTTCCAAGATAACACGTCCTGGGTCCCAAAGAATTTCTATGCCCTTGACAGCTCTGGTGGCTTCTATCGTCATGGCTTAGCTATTCCTCCAACATCTCTGGCTTTTTTCCTTAACTTTGTCGGTAGTCACCTTCGTCTCCTGCAGAATAACTATCTAAGGTTTGTACTTTCCTATTTTGTCCTTAAGGGATTGGATCTTCCCCGGGCTGCTGAAGCCCTTGATATTCCATGACATGATCTTCATGAGGAATGAGTGACAGATCTGGGAAAGAAATCCATCAATTGTCCCATCTGCCCTGAGTTTAACAAAAGTTCTCCGGCTTCACGAATAAGCTCTTTAGTAGATTTACTACCCTTCTTGCTCTTCTCATATCCCTTAGGGTCTTGGAGTGTTATGATAAGGGGGTTTCCCTCTGTACCCATATAGTGGAGACCTGAGTCTGCTCGTCTAGGACGAGTCGTCCATTTGTTGAAAAGGGTGCCAAAATGGTTCAGTTGATTACCTGGGATATCTTTGATGCCTGTCTTGCTCGAGCTTTTGAATATTTCCAAAAACTTTTTCTCCTCTGTTCTGAGCATGTTGTGTCGCTCCTTAGCTTTTAGGATCCTACTCATTTACCTCAGGACCTTTTGGATGCGATGATCTGATTCAATGTGCTCAGGGATCTTTCTCTTGGAGGAGAGTTTGTCTCCGAGGGTGGAGAGTAGCTTGTCAATGTCCATCGATTGAGGAGCTCCATGGGATGAAGAGAGGGATTGGGAAGGAGGGGGGGGGGGAATGGACGAGGGCCAGGGATTCATCGGCCAGGGCCGCGAAGGAGTTTTTAGATTCAGGAGGCACCGACTTAGGGGAGGAGGATGGGGCCTGGGGCAGGCATGCGATTGGGGGCCCGAACGATCAAGAGGATTGGACTACTGATTTGACTGTTGTGGCTGAGTGGCCCTGAATCGATGCCCTTGAATTGATTGAAAGCTATCACCATCCTTAGCCAGCGCAGCTGCACAAGCCTCTTCTACTACTGTTAACAGGCAGTCGCGGAAGAGATGATCATACTCATGGCACCTGTGGCATTTTAAAGGAACATGTTCATAATCCAATGGTTGTGTCCATGTAGAGTCGTAGACCAGATTGATAGATTTCGGCAGCGGTTGGGATATATTCATATGGATACAGATCCAAGCATAGGTTGCATGCCATCGGCTTTTGGTGATCTCCAAGATCTTAACAAACACGCCTATTGAGTTTCCGATTCCTCCAGGATATCAGGCTCCCAGAAATCATCGAGGAGGGAGTAGAGCCGAAGCTAGACAAGAGCCGCAGTGAATTCCTCTTTGTATGTCTTGTAGCATTCCTCCCAATAGCGGATTAAGAGGCTTGCACTTCCCATAAAATATGGTTCGTTCTCAAAGATCTGCTTGCGATCTTCTAGATCTTCAAAGATCATATTAAAGAACCCTTTGGCCCTAATTCGAAGCTCGATATTTCCCTTTGGGGACCACTTGTTCTGGATCCAGGCCAAAATATCTTGCTCTCTAGGCTAGATCCCCAAAAACTTATAGATCATTGCATGAACTTTCATATACTGTTGAGCTTTTTCCAGGTGGTTGTTAGGAATGACAAATTTGGGGTTGATTGCTACCTTAGGAAGCAACGACTTCTACCACGCTTTGCTTGCCACTGTGCCCCCATCATTGGGTTTTCCACGAATGAGGAGGAGCTGTTCGATCCATTGAGAGGCTGGCCTTGCACGAAGGGGGTTCGGTTTGCTGCATCGCGGTAGGACTATGGTCCCTCCCGTTGTGGCGAGGGGCTTGACATGGGCGCTTCCACTTGGGCTTGGAAGGATTCAGAACCTTGCAGAAGCAGTGCACGACGGGGGTAGAGCAGAGGATTGACGATACAGAAGGTTACGACTGAGCTGATGAAACCCTAGCAGAGCTCGCTAAGGATACTTGCTGAATATATCAATGAATATTTATTTTGCACCTTTAGTTAATGTTATGGAGTTTGGACTGTAAGAACTATTTGGAATTGGCTTTGTTGATTAGTATCAACATGGAATGCGGAAATTTCTGGTCTAGTCATCTGTCATAGACTCGTTATGACAATTATTTAGATGCGGATAGCTTGAATCCAGGTGATCAGGAAAATTCCTAATTTCTAGCATGAAACTTTTCATTGCTCAACTTTGTAGGGTTATTGAGTACCTGAAATATAATTTGAAGAAGTTGTAATGGTTCTTTGTAGCTTTCTTCAGGGTTTTGAGAAACTGGTTTCGAGAATGTATCTTGGTGACATTGCGAGAAGGGTGATTCTTAAGATGGCAGAGGATTCAAATATTTTTGGATATGTGACCTCTTCAAGCCTCTTTGATTCGTTCATCCTTAGGTTTGTATGCAAAGATTTTTGTGTCCAACCGTTTCACTACATTGATTAGAATTTTGTTTTAGTACAATTTTTCTAAGTCAATGGTTGCACCTATTAGAAGGAATAGTGGGATGGTTGTCCGATTGATTGGCAAGGAACTTGTTTCATGCACATCTGCTAAGCAAACATTCATGTCCGTTGGGGTATCTCCCTATTTTAGGAATAACCCATGCAACAAAATATAGTTCATTGTGATAATGTTTCTCTTCTAAACATGTTTTTTCTATCTGAAATATGCAAGTTTTCCTTTTAACATGAAGTCTTATAAGAAATATTGTACACAATTTTTTACATGCTTGAATTGTCTATCACATGGCCAAACTATTATTTTTTAGTACCATAAGAATTTTATGAAAATAAATGAAATTCACTATTTCATTTGGCAAGGCCTTTGCGTAGCTTCGTAAACCTAAAAGATTGAATGCGAATTATGTTTTGAGGATATAAAAAAACTTCATGGATAGAGCAAAAAATTTGGAAGATGAGTTCTCTAGGTAGTATTTCTCTTTGAACAACACCATTAGTTGCAGTGTTATAGTTGTTTATCAAGCTTCAGTGAAAAGCTTGTCCTTTTTTGATTGATTATTAATTGATTGAATTTTTATTTATACTTGTTCTTCTTTCTTGAAGTTTTTGTGCTAACTATTTTGAACTAATGGAGGATCAAACATTGATGGTATTGTTGTAATATGTTAAATTATTGTTTTTATTGGATCAAGTATTTGTTGTAAAAGATCAATCAATGTGTTATATCTTGGAAGTTACAAGTATGGTAAATATGGGAAAACTATTGGTGCTTTGCATGTAAATCTGCAAAACATATCAAAACTACTTTTATTTTATTTTTTTATTATAATGATCAATTATGTTTCGAGTTTGAGTGATTGAGGATGGCCACAGGTGTACCCTCAAATTAGAATTTTGGTGTTGGAATTCAGTGTGGATTTTCCATTCAAGAATCATTTAGAAACTGGAATCTGAAAGTTACATTTCAAAATAATCATTTTTGGGGGATTACTAGTGGTGATTGCTACATATTTTCGATGTTGGAAATTTGCTCCAAATCACAGCTAATATATTGTACCACAAGTGAGGAACACAATGGGAACATAATTGTATTTGCAATTTATCCACTTATATTGTAGTGATACATAAACATAAGAAAAACATTAATAATTGGATATAGACTAGTTGGCTTATTCATATGTGATAATGGACCCAAATAGTAGTTCTTATCTGAAGAAATGCTCATCATACTTGGGCATTCTTGACATCATCGACCTCTAGCCCTGTATTTATTCACTTAGCCTTCTAAATTATCCAGTTATATACATGTATACGAGGCTATCCTATTAGTGTATACTTTTTACTTCATTTCATTTTATTTTAGACTTAGCTTTGACAATTTCTAAGAGTTTTTTTTGCACTCCCACATTGTATAAGTAATCCACAACTTGATATATTCATCATATAACTTAGTTGGCATGATTGTGCATAATCTTTCCTTCAATGTTGAATACTAATTTTACAAAGGTGTTATTTTCTATGGTGACATTTTATTTTCTTTGTTTATACACATCATTTGGCCACATAGAACCCACTATTGCCCAACTGAAGAAAACTTATTCGAGTTTTTTGTTTTTATGGGGAAAAATGACATTGACAATATTGTTGATGTTGAGGTATATATCGTATAAATCTTTTATAGTATACTTTAGTTTATATTCCAGTGTTCATCGTCTTTCATGTCTTATATTATGCATTGTATCTTCTTTCTTTTTCAGGAAAGGAACTCAACATTGATGGTAAGAAGCATGAATTAAAAAAAGAGGAGAACAATCACAATGGAGCAACAAAATGAAAATTAAAGAGAGAGAGAAGAGAACTGGTTTAGTGGTAACTGTAGAGTCAATATCTCGCATAAGACACACATGGAGATTGATGGTCAAGTATTCAGAGTTGGTGAATTTCCCTGCAATGCCTTGGAAACACAATGATAATGTTTTGAAGTGATGAAACAATATTTCATGTGTAAATTGTACTCCAACCAATATTAAGTTGGAATCTCATATTGTAATACTTGGTATTTTATATAATATAATTTATGTGGTTGAAATTATTTATAGTTTCACTTGATATTACTTACTATTGTATTTAACATATGTAACTTTGCATTTTCATATTATGTGAACAAGTAAATTGTATGCCAATTTTTTTTTAATTTAGTTGCAAAATCGTACTAATTAATTTATGTTGATTAATAATGAACACATAAAAGCAATCTAAAACTACTAAATTAGTGGTTTATGTTTATTAATGATGAACATAAATAAAATGAATATACGAATAAATTAGTTTCTTATAATGATTGTTAATGAAAGTAAATGAAATGAATATAAATTACTAAGTGGTTATTTATATAATGAATATGAAACTACCAAAAATAAATAAATAAATACTACAAATGATAAATTTGTGACTACAAATGAGGACTAAATTTTGCATATATACGACTATTAGTAGTTAATTTACAATATCTTATAACACGACCAAAATTTAGTCATATTTCTTTGGTCATTAATTAGTTTCAAACAATGACTAAAATTTACATATATATGACTATTATTAGCTAATTTACAGTATCTTATAACACGACCAAAATTTAGTCATATTTATTTGGTCATTAATTTGTTTCAAACGATAACTAAAATTTGTATATATATGACTATTAGTAGCTAATTTACAGTGTCTTATAACACGACCAACATTTTGGCCATATTTCTTTGGTCATTAATTGGTTTTCTCGGATGATAATTTAGTTATATATTTTGTTGTATATTTGGTCGTTAATTGTGAGAATTAATGACTAAATCAATGACCAAATTTATTACTAAATATACTACTAGATAATAAATTTGAGACAACTAATTAATGACTAAGCTAAAAACGACTAAAAGTTGGTCGCGTTATAAGATACTGTAAATTAGCTACTATTGGTCACCAACCGAAAAATAGTCGTTTATTATCATCCAAGAATTATTCACTTATGTAATGTAAAGGAGGTTTCCCCCTTAAAGAGGATGATTTCTAAGTTGTTTATATATATTTTCTTCTATTTTGTGAACTGGTTTCATAACATTTGGTATCAGAGCCTTTGGATTCTAGGGTTTCGCTGCGACAAACATGTTATCGTGGAATTTTTGCTATAATTTTTTTTTTTATGAAATTTCAGATGCTGAAAAAAAAACACATTTGAACCGAAATCTTAAGGACCTGTGTGTAAAAATTTCAGAGCTTGGTTCGCTATATTTTAGGAGATATGATCTAAGGAAGTTAGGGTTTTTGCAGGCTCCAAAATTTCATCTCAAAGAGGTGACCTATGGAAAATTGTCATAACTTCCTCTCTGAGCATCAGATTCAAATTATGTAAAAAGTGGCTAAAATTTCATGGAATGTAGTTTATTGTGTATCGATTTAGTATTGAAAGACGAAACAGTGACATGTGGCATGCTGTAAAAGTTCGCTCTACTGAACCAGTCCATAATTAGGACATTTTGGGAGATTGGGAATAACTTTATCTTGAAGAATCCAAATCAGGTCTGACCTATGGCATTGGAAAGACGACTCAGAGGGCTACTACAGATCTGAAGTTAAAATCTTGGGGATCCAAAATCACAGAGATACAACAGGATCAATAGCGAGCTCCTCCAAAGCAAGAAAAATGTGTGTATCATTTTTTTAAATTGCATAAAATTTGTTTGAAAAATCAGTTTGATGTGATTCCAAGGGCATATTGAAGCATATATATCAGTATTGAGTTTTAAAATGCCTCCCAAAAATAATCCCACACCCATTAAGTTATCGAAAACTTCTACTATGACGCATGAAGAGGAATAAGTGCAACATGATATGTCAAAATTACAAGACCAAGTGCAACAAATGTCGTTCTCGCAAAAAGTAACCAAAAATGAAATGGAAGCTAAAATGGATGGCTTGAAGAAAGACATGGAAGCTAATATGAATGGAATGGAAGCTAAGATAAATGGTGTGGAAGCTAAGATGGATGGTTTGAAGAATGACCTGGATGGCATGGAAGCTAAGATCGATGGTATAGAAGAAAAAATAAAAGTATACATGGAAGGTTTGAAGGAAGGTTTGACAAAGTTGCTACAAGAAATGATTCCTAATGTCAAAAAGGTAGTATAGGAAACTCATGATGAGAAAAAAATAAAGATTAATCATGATTTCGTAAACTCTAACGTTGGATTGAAGACCCACCATATTCCAAAGATCAATATGAGGAAGTTTGATGGCAAGGATCCTGTAACATGGATACTACAGATGGATCAATATTTTGATCTCCATAATGTGAAAAACACACAAAAGGTACATATTGCAACTTTATATTTAGAACACAATACATTTGTATGGTATCGATGGCTTTGCTCTCATAATTTTTTTTTCACTTGGTCAATTTTTACAGAGGAAATGATAGCACATTATGAGGATACAAAGAGCAACACCTTCTTTAGCTAATTGATAAATCTCAAACAAAAGGGTTCAATGGTGGAGCACCTTGTGGACTTCCAAAAATTGAATATATGGGTAACTAATATTCCATAGGAACACATTATTTATGTCTTCATAGGGACTTTAAAGGACAACATCCAACATGAGGTTCACCTTTAGGAACCTGATGCATTGGAGAAGGCATTCAGGCTGGCAAGAAAATTTGAAAGAAAAATTATGGTGACCAGGAAGCCTGCCACTCAAAACTATAAAGATGGAAGTGTTACTACTCCTAGACTTCCACAACCTACAAGGTTGACACCACAAAAATTGGAAGAAAAAAGAGTGAAAGGGATTTGCTACAGTTGTGATAGAAAATACACTAAAGGTCATAAGTGTGCTGAGAAGAAACTATTTTACATAGATTGTGAAGAGGAGGAAGAAAATGAACAATAAAATTCAAAAGAAGAGGATGTACACCAGGAACCAAACATAGAGAAAGAATAAATGAATCCAACCATATCCTGTAATGCATTAGCAGGAATCACCACTCCTCAAACTCTCAAGATAGAAGGACATATCACGAAGAAAAATGTAATAGTGTTGATTGATTCGGGTAATACCCATACTTTTATTTATTGTAAGGTCGATAAGGAATTGAATTTCTTCCCATACCCAGCACCAGAGTGTCAATTGATGGTTGCAAATGGAAGAATTATAAATTTCTCTCGAAAGTGCCATAATATCAAGCTAACCATGGGGGAATATGTATTGAATAGTCCATTGCTCTTCATTCCAATGGGTGGTGTTGATGTTGTACTAGGATTATAATTGTTACAATATTTGGGGATGGTAGCTTTTAATTTTCAAGAACTTTTCTTGATTTATTTTAGGAAGGAAAGGAATTTGAATTATAGGGTATCACAGGGAAGCTGGGAAAGATAATAAGCTCTAATGTCATGAAAAATATTATGAAGAAATAACAATGAGGCATAATTTCACAATTATGCTCACTAGAAGTTCCAACATCAAAATCATCTATTTCTCCATATCTCCAAAAAGTATTGGATAATCATTCCAAGGTGTTTGAGACTCCCAAAGGACTCCCACCTATTCGTGATCATGATCATTCTATTCATTTGATTCCAGGAAGTGTTCCTCCAAACATCAGGCCTTATAAATATCCTTATGTCCAAAAGAGTGAAATTTAACATTGCAGAAATGCTAGAGGCTCGTATAATTCAACCTAGTCAAAGTTCTTTCTCTATTCCAGTAATATTGGTGCACAAGAAGGATGGATCATGTCCCATGTGTCCAGATTATAGGGAGCTCAATAAGCTCACTATTAAAGATAAATGTAATATTCCAAAAATTTAGCCTTAAGCTAAATGGAATATTATAGTTTTTTTTTTATCACTAGGTAGGTGAATAAATGGGTGGGAAGGCCCATAAGTCTCCTAAGCAGCAATAAAAACACTTCACGTGTGAAAGGATACCTTTTTAATAACTAAATAAAGCACCTCCAAGTGTGAATAGGAGTTGGATCATGTTGATTCAGTCAACTTTGACCAAGTCGACAACGCTATCATGGATGAGTGGAGATTAATTGAGGAATAACACAGGTTTGGAGGGAGATGGATCTCATGAAGGAAATGAACTAATTGAGTGGGGACAAGGGAAAGCAAGCTCACACTCTATTTAAGGAAGAGGATGGCAGCCATATGGATTCATGTTTTGGATTATTATTTTGTATATGATTTGTTTAGACTTTGCATTCCTTTGCTGTTTAGCAGGGTTGCTGTGCTGTTTAGCACTGGGTGAACCTGAGAAGGAATCCCACCTCTTTCCTTGAGAGGCCTCTTGGAAGAGTATTGTATTAATTTCCACATTTAGGTTTTTAGGCCAAGCTACATCTTTCTTCATCAGCGCAGTTTCTGCAGGTTATTGTGCTGTGTTGCAGGGTGCAGCAGTGGAGGATTACATCGGGTGCCTTTAGAGCTAGTTTTTCAGTGGAGGAAGGTTTATGTCCATTGGGAGGCCTGTAAAGAAGCCCCTTGGGCTTATTTCACACATTTGGCATCAGTCCAAGCAGTATTCATCCCCTACAACGCAATTTCATTCTTGATTTGCGTTATTTTAGGGATGAGTTGCAGGGGTAGTTGCAGCGATTGTTTTGGGAGGATATTTCTTCAGTGGAGGAGCTACTCTTTCATCCGGAGGGTCTGTTGGAGAAGGGTTGTATATTTCTACATCAGCTTCAGCCATATATTCTCATTTCTATTGTTGCAACATATCTTCAGCCCTAGGGCTGCAGCTTACATTGGCACATTGTGTGCATTTTCTGGAAACCCTCTTGGGTTGTCTTGGAAAGCTGATCTCTTGCCCAGATATGTATGTTTAGATTCTATTAGGGCCTATATCATTAATTTTAAATCATTGTATCATCTCCAGTTTTATTTATGCATAATACAACTGCGCTGTAGTATCTCTCCGACATTTTGTGTTGCAGCAACATCTCAATTTTGAGAGTGTTTATGTGTTGGAGGCTTGTGTGATCACATTCTATGTTTAGTGCCTCATGATTTTGCACTTATTTGCTACATCTATGATCAATAACATGGCTTTATATTGGTCTCATTATTTTATGTGTTAAATACTTGCTGCTGCTTTCATTTTATGAGCTATATTGCTACTATTTCCAATTTGGAATATTACAATAAAATTCCCATTCCTATGATTGATGAATTATTGGATGAATTACATGGAGAAATTTATTTCACCAAGTTGGATCTTTGTTCAGGATATCATCAAATTAGAACGAAGACTGAAAACATTCTGAAAACATCATTTACAACTCACGAGGGTCATTATGAATTTTTGGTCATGCCTTTTAGCCTTTCCAATGCACCATCTACATTTCAAGGGTTGATGAATTCCATTTTCAAACCCTTCCTAAGAAAATAGTATTTTTTGATGATATACTAATCTACAATAGGTCTTGGAAGGATCATGTTCAACATGTTGATAGGGTGTTCAAACTATTGGAGGAGTAACAATTTTATGCAAAAAATTCCAAATGTTTCTTTGGAGTACAAGAGGTGGAATATCTGGGTCATATTGTATCTCAGGAGGGTGTTAAGGTAGACCCTAAAAAAATTAAATCCATTAAGGAATGGAAAGTCCCCACAAACATAAAGGAGTTGTAAGGATTTCTCAGTTTAACAAGGTATTATCGCAAGTTTGTTAAGAATTATTGGAGAATAGCAACACCTCTAACTATATTATTGAAGAAAGATGCATTTTCATGGACTCCTGAAGCAACTAAGGCCTTTGAACATCTTAAAGAGGCAATGTGCCAAGCACCGGTCTTAGCTATGCCAGAATTCACAAAAACCTTTATTGTGGAATATGATGCCTCAGGAAATGGAATTGGTGTTGTTTTAATGCAAGAAGGAAGACCCATTTCTTTTGAAAGCTGTCGAGTCAAAGGAAAGTATTTACAGAAAGTTATTTATGAGAAGGAAATGTTGGCAATAGTACACACACTAATGAAATGACGACATTACCTAATGGGAAGACACTTCAAGGTAAAAATTGATTATGATAGTCTTAAATAATTTTTGGAACAAAGACTATCTTCAGAAGAGCAGCAAAAATGGGTCACAAAGATGTTGGGTTATGACTTTGAAATCATCTACAAAAAAGGGAAGCTAAATGTTGTTGCAGATGCACTCTCAAGAAAGGATGAAGAGGTGGACGCATTGCTTTGTGCCATTTCTATTATCCAAATCCGCATTGATAATCGGCCATGAGAATGGAAGAATGATGAAGAAGTGTGGACATTATCTGTTATATCAAGATCCTAGTACATCTGATACATTTAGTTGGAAAATGATTCCTTATGGTACAAATATCACTTCTATATTTTCAAGAATTACCAACTAAAACAAAAGATTCTTTTGGAATTGCACACTTCTCCTTTAGGAGGACACTCGGGGTTTTTAAAATCTTACAATAGGGTGAAGAAATAATTTTTTTTGGGATGGCCTTAAATATAATATTCAAAATTTTGTGGCAGAATTTTTTAGTTTCCAACAAAATAAAGTTGAACTATTTTAAGACTCGTGTCCATTACTTTGTGCTTCCATTCCAAGTCACATTTAGGAGATATCATTTACCTAAAACCAAGGAAGGAGTGTCATCATGGTGGTAGTTGATAGACTTACCAAGTATGCACACTTTTGTGCATTATCTCATCCATTTAAAGCGAGTAAATTTTCTACTGCATTTATGGAAACAATTCAAAAGCTACATGGAAACCCAAAGATTATTGTAAGTGACAGAGATCCCATTTTCATTGGAAAATTTTGGACGGAATTATTTTCTTGTTTGGGTACTCAACTAGCTCATAAATCATCTTATCATCCTCAATCCGATGGGAAAACTGAGATAATGAAAAAATGTTTGGAAGGATATCTTTGTTGCTTTGTATCTGATAAACAAGCACAATGGGTCAAGTGGTTATCTCTGGCTAAATGGTGGTATAACACTTCCTTCCACACTGCAGCAAAAATGACCCCATTTATGACACTTTATGGATATCATCCACCGTCCATCACATCATCTTTAAGTGAAAATTCTAAGGTTCAAGTAGTGGAAGATCACATCGAGCATCAACTACAAGTTCTCCAACTCTTAAAGGATAACCTAAATTTGGCACAGAATCGAATGAAAAAGCATGCATATCAACATCGCAACGAGAGAAGTTTTTATGTAGGCGACTGGGTATTTTTATGGCTACAACCATACAAACAAATGTTCCTCAAGTAAGCTAAGAAGGATAAAAAATTATTGCCAAAGTACTATGGTCCTTACAAGGTGTTTCAAAAGATTGGTACTATGGCATACAAATTGGAGCTTCCCGCATCTTACCGAGTGCACCCAATTTTCCATGTTTCATGCTTAAAGAAGTTTATAGGCGACAAAATTCCAGTTCAAACAAAATTTCCAGAAATTTATGAGGAAGGAAAAATCATATTAGAACCTGAAGTAGTCATGGAAACAAGAACCCCACAACTACGAAATTGATCAATTTCAAAGTATCTCATCAAGTGGAATAACTTACCCACTGAAGGTTCCACATGGGAGGATGATAATTTTATACAGAAGCATCCATAACTAATCAAGCGTTGAGGGCAACAATTTTTTGAAGGAGAGGGGCATGCTAGGTCCCTATATTACTAGTGTAGCCCCTTATTATTGTTAGTGTAGCCCCCTTATTGTTATTGTTGTACCCCTCTAGTCCCCATATTGTTATTGTTGTACCTCCTATATAGAAAGGAGGTTTTATCATTTGTATCATCCAAGAATTATTCATTTAGATAATGTAAAGAAAGTTGCCTCCTCGAAGAGGCTGATTTCTAAGTCATTGATCTATCTTTTCTTCTATTTTGTGAGCTGGTTTCATCACATTCATTGCACCAAAACCTAAACTAATGACCTCAAAATTCCTTATTCAATTAATCAATGATCACTCCTTGATCTCCATCTTTAAAGGAATGTCTTTTCATAATGGTTGCATCCACTTTATATAGGTGGGATGTGTCAACCATTTCCTTCTTGTAAGGTTCTTTTTATCAAGCTTCAAGCCTAAGTGGACCCAAACATGCAATACACTTCACTTCATATAACAAGTTTTTGAATGCCCAACCACTTAGCTCCACTTCTAAACTAAACCATGTACTTCTACCCAACATGTCACAAGTATCATGCACTCAATTGTTATAACTATCCTACTTGAACAATGTCCATCTGACTTTGTGATGCACACCAAACTAGAATTGGTACTCTTTCCTCTAAAATAAGGTTTTGTGGTCACAAACCAAGGCACTATTGCCTAGTGCACTCGTGGACCAAGGAACATCATGTCTCTGTCTAAGTCATTATGTGGCTTTTATAAGAAACCCCAAATGACAACACTCATTGTTGTTGTCGTACTTAGACAAATCACTTTGCCAAACTTTTTAACACTTAAATGTGCCTTTCCCATATGATCTTCACTCAATCAACATGTGACATAGCATGTGTATTCATAGGATATTAAAGAATACCCTTAATTTTACTAGATATTAATAAATACTTCCCAAAGTCCTTATGTTAAGCCTCTTCCCAATAGATTTTTAAATAAAAATAAAATAAAAAACCCATTTTAGCTAGCTATCACTTTTTATACCCCAATACCAACAATATATTGCCTTTATTTTTCATAATTTAAAAATCCTTTTCTAAATAAACATGATAAAATATTATTCAGCAAAATGAATAATATAAAAATATAAAACCATCCAACACATTGTGCCCCTTACCATCGTATAAAACCATCCAACACATTGTGACCTTACCATCATATAAAACCATCCAACACATTGTGACCTTACCATCGTATAAAACCATCCAACACATTGTGACCTTACCATCATATAAAACCATCCAACACATTGTGACCTTACCATCATGTAAAACCATCAACACGTGTGTCCATCTCTATAACATGTTGTAATAGACAACAATGCCTATCAATGATCATAACAAGAAACCAACAAAAACACCCATTACAAACTCTTCCAAAATAAATAAAATAAAATCCATTAATAAACTTTAACCAAACAAAATGTAACTTCTATGACATTCTTATTTCATCAAAATTACAACCTCTATATGCCACATTCACTCCTTACATTTGTCAATTACATTGTAGATAAACAATACTAACAATCAATTAAAATACTTACATATAATTCATACCACCTCCCTTTCTACGCCATTTTCATGACATCCTTGTCTCATCAAAATTGCTTGCTATATAACCCCTTGCTTTATGGATAACCAACACCAATAGTCAATACCGTTAACTGGATTAGTTGCGTATTATGGACACTGCTGGTTATTTATGTCCCACATTAGTATGAGTTTATCTGAGTTCCAATCCTGGTTTTGTATGCCTTAAGTTATCTTATAGCTACCATCAATCAATTAATTCTTATAGTCAATACTTGCATTAAATCAATTAGTCAATATTTCTCTTTAAAAAGAAATAATGGTTTTTAAAATTTTAAAGATACAATAATTATAAATACAAATAAATGTCAACAGGTGAACTTGATATATTTTAAAGATACAATAATTATAAATAGAAATAAATGTCAAAAAGTGAACTTGATTTATTGTTATTTTAGCGGAAATGGCGCTTTGCTAAAAGGATGTAGCGTGGAGAAGAAGTTGTGAGATAGAGATACAGAGATAATGATTTATTTTAATTTTTGTTAATGCACGCCATTTTTTAATACAAAACAAAAAAACACTAATTTATTAATTTATTTGAGTTACGGTTGATCTGGTTAAAAAGCAATCACGGATTCCTCTAGACGTGTAATTTTTATATTTCAAACGCTATTTTATTTAAACGTTTTTTTATTTAAAAGCATATAAATATTTATATACTAAAATTGATATATTTTTTTATTTAATTAATTTTTTTTCTATTTAATTTTCATACATTAATCGCACATGTTATTTTAGATAACTTAAAACTTTATTGTTGACTTGAAATTTAGAAAAATGGATTTAAATGTTTTTGTTTTTTTTGGTTTTTTTCAAAATTTCAAGTTTGATCTTATAAATAAGAATGAACTAATTTTAGGTTTAATTTTTTAATTTTTTTTTCTCATTTCATTATTAATTAATGATTTGAAAGAGCAAGCTAAGGATGTTGTTAAAAGAATAATAATTTTTTTTGGTTTTATTTTTCATTGTTATAAATTTTGATTATTGAAATTATTTTAAAGAGTTGTTTTATAAAGAAAATAAGGGAAGAGTTTGCAAAATGACAAAATCATTTTATCTTCATATTGTGAATTCTATCAAATTACTTATTTAAGAGGGAGAGATATTTGTTGACAAATAGATTATTAGATAAATGTTAATTTAATAGATATTTAAATCACATATAAATTTATTTCAATTATTTAAAATTTATTTATCATTTGTTATTTAATACAAATGTTTTTTTGTTAATAAAATTGGAGTAAATTTTCACTCTTATGAAATAGTTTAAAAATCTTTAACAATTCAAAGTCAAATTAAATAAAATTGTAATCAATTACATGCATAAATTAAATAGCTAAAAAATATATTTCACATTATCTTCATACTTAATTAGAAATTATACCAATGAAATCTTTACAAAGTGCATATTTGTCTCAACCCTATAAATCTAACTCTAACTTGGAAGTGGCACCAATGAAATCCTTGCAAAGTGCATACTTGACTCACCCTGACTACTTTAGCTAGTCCAAACCTCACATTATTCAACCTAAACTTTTCATGATATATACCAGGTAATGTGAATAGGCTTCCACTTTTACATTGTTTTGGAGGTATTTAACTCTATAACAATTTAAAATAATATGTCTTAGTCAATGAATCAAAAACTTAGTATTCTCATTTTATTCAACAATGAGTACGAAAGTTATAAATTCCAAGTCTATTTAAACTAGGGTTTATGGTTACCATGTAACATATGGTGTACAATTAATATATAACCATTTAAATTGGATTTTATGATTACTATGTAGCATACTTTTTAAGTGCATGGTTTTGGAGGTTTTTAAGTCTATAACCATTTAAATTAATCTGAAGTAGCTATCAATTACTTTTTACTTAAGAGGGAGGTACTAAGCATATCTATATATCGTGATATATGATGATGACATGAATTTTTATTTTTATTTTTTTTATAATTTTGAAATATATAACCCAACAAAGTGTTAATAACAAACTTTAATTTTGTTTTAGATTCTTATGATAAGTTATGAAATTAGCTTAAAAAAAGGGGATTGACAAAATTTCAAGAGTTGTGGAATTCATTGAAAGATTAGGCCAATAAAAAACATGTCAAAGTTAGAATCTTGGGTGTAGTTATTAATAGATTGCTAAGATGTATAAACTCATTTTGAAGTCATTTTTTTTACTTGCATTTCTAGAGAATTTAACATTAAAGTTATATTTTTTCTAAAAAAATTCTTAAAGCAGAGGCTTTTAAGATAATAATATATAAATAGTGGTTTTATTAGAAATGTAGAGGTATTAAAATCCTATTGTTTTTTTTTCTAGGTAATGATAAATTCTATTATAGTGTACAAAAAATACAATCGAGCTTCAGAACATGGGTTGCTGGATAAGCCAACCCCTATTGGGTGAAGACAGTTCAAAAATTCAAAATATGGGCTGCCCTTCAGGGGGAAACCAACCCTTAATGAGTTAAAAATTTCAAAAAATGAGCATCCCTTCTTGGGGAAACCAGCTATAAACATAAACTTGAGTGACTGAGTTCGCTAGAAAATAGAAAGAAAGACAAGAAAACTGTAGAATAACATATAAAAACTAAGAACGAGGAGAGCCAAGGCTCTGTAGCTACTAGCTCTGGATGTCATGATTCTCCATTTGAGGAGTCTCTTCAACTATGAAGCATCCGTAGTCGGACAAGGCCTCATCCTTCTTTGAGAGCTGGGTGCCAGCTCTAGAGTCGAAGTGGAGCGAGCCACCTTGTCTACTTCTATGTCCTTTTGCCGACAGGGAGGTCGGCAGATTTTATTGCCCAAGGGGAGGAGGAATGAGGAAGAGTCGATTTGCGTGGGCATCTCCTGCTGCCAGAGCCAGAGTGGCAATGATGCTCCTCCGGGAGGTGAATTAAGAGATGAGATGAGATCAGGTGGGGGTCGAGGACATCTGGTTCTTCCACAGCCACAGAGAAGGCCAAGGAGCGTGCAACCATTGTCGGAACTGGAGGGTGAGAGGGAGAACCTCTGCCTCCTCTGCGGCAACACCGCATTCGGTGTCTTCTCGACATTGAGTCGACGGGCTGATGGGTTTGCAGGATAGGAAAGGAAAGCTCAGAGGGGGGCTGAGGAACAGCGCACTGGGCGGAGGCGAGATAGAGGTTTGCAGAGCAGAGGAGAGAGGCGTGATGGAGGTCTGCAGAGAATGAGAGACAAACATGCAAATGAGAATGAAAGCTGGAGCCATCGGCCATAAATGGCCAAGGTGAAAGTTGCAGGAGTAAATGCCGTAGGTGCCGACGTCCTTCCTAAAGTTTCAAATTTAAAGCCTTCACGCGGGAGGCAGGTGTGGCTGCATGGTGAGGCCAAGTACCTTCACATGGGGAGACCAGGTGGCCACCAAAATTGAACATATTAATCACCTGCATCCAGGGGTTGAAAAACTTTGAGGACCAGTTGAGTGCAAGCAATGCGTAGATATTCATTAGAGATGGAGTGGACTCTGCTGGAGATAAGGGCAGAGTCTTGATCCACACCTCTTTTGGCTAAAAGATCAACAACTTCATTAGCTGATCTGCACACATGCATGAAGGTGGTGGCTTTGTGGAGATGAAACCATTGTTCCATATTTTCCAGTCTCGAGGCTAACCGCCAGCTCTTTGAGATTTTAGAAGAAGAGGAGCCATGAAGAAGAAGTTGGGATGCATTGATGATGATCTAAGAGTCCCCTTCAACCTCCAAGGGAAAGAAATTGTTCTCTTGAGCAAGGCTGAGGCCTTGGAGGAGTCCCTCCAATTCTGCGGAGTTGTTGGTATCCCAACCGATGGATCCAAAGAATATTAGAAGGGGAGCACCTTCAACGTTATGGAAGATTCCTCCAAAGATAACTTTTCCCGGATTTCCTTTTGAGTCTCCGTCAAAGTTGAGTTTGTAAAAATCCTTAGGAGGAGGACTCCAAGAGCTAGGAGATTCTGAAGGACGATTGGAGGAGGGAGAAACTACAGAGTTGCAAGGGACATAGAGATTCCAGTTGGCCCATATGTGGCACTTTGAAGGCATAGATGGGAGATCCATGTCCTTCCATTAATGCAGGGCTAAGGTCTCCTTTATGTTGTTGCAGAATTTGTTCCAAATAATCTCTTAAGGCGTTTCTTGATCTTTGAAGATGCGGTTGTTCCTCTCCTTCCATATTTTCCAGAGAAGTGGCCCAGGGATTAGCAGCCATAGAGAGTTGAGGAGGTTGCTAGTAAAGGGGGGTTTCTTCCAGTGGCGGATTGTGTTGGTGACATCCACCCGCTTTCTGTTGGTCATACGACAGAGAATGATGACTCTATCCCAAAGAGAGCTTGTAAAGGGGCATGTATCCAACATATGGTTTATGGTTTCATCCTGACTTTGATAATTAGAGCACTATGAAGGGCCAAAGAACCCTTTCTTCAATACATTGTCCCAAGTTAAGATACGACGTTTACTGAGCAGCTAGAGGAAGGTGGAAAATTTTGGCCATATGCTGGAATTCCATATTTGAGTCCAAATTTTGTCAGTTTGATTTGGATCGACTGGATGGAGCAGATTATAGGCCTCCTTGGTAGTGAAGATTCCTTGGGGAGTATGACCAGATCTAAGGATATCTGATCCATCTGAAAATCTGATTTTTCGTTTAGTGAGTTCCACCCAAATGTCATCATGGTTTTCCTTGTGTCAATTTTCCTACCACTGAATGGTGGGTAGCCATTGGCGGAATCCTTGAATGTTCAACATCGTCCAGAAATGCTTGATTTGATTGTTCTCCATGCCTTGGAGAGTAGATTTCCACCTGGTTTTTTGAAAAAGAGTTTCCATTTTAGGCTGTTGCTTCCATGAATCTTCCCAAAGACGAGCTTGTGATCTTGAGTGAATTTCCCAAAAACTGCGGGATTGGACGAGGAACTTATGTTGATTGGAAGCTTTCCAGATTTGGGATCCCATGACTTCTAAGTTGTAACGAATGAGACCTTCTTGTGGTAAATTTTATGCATATTTAGGTGCCCAGAGCTGTGCCCAAGGTGTGTGAAGATTGTATACCCATTTCCACCAAATGCGGTCTCCCATAATGACATTACTTTGCTACAAATTCCTCAAGCCCAAACCTCCCAGGTGTTTGGGTGAGTAGACCTCAGACCATTTAACTAAGGCCCATTTCCTGGAATATTTGTTGCCACCCCAAAGAAAGTTGCGTTGACGATTGCGGATGGATTTCAGAACCCATTTTGGAGCAGCCGGCACTGAGAAGAGGTAGAGCGGCATGGATTGGAGGATAGACTTGATCAACACAAGATGACCAACAATGTTAAGAGCTCGATGGGTCCAAGAGGATAGTCTTGCTTCTAGCTTGTCCAGGAGCTCCTTCCATGAAGTATGCTTGATCGATGAGTCAATAAGCGGGGCTCTTAGATATTTGGAGGGAAGAGAGGCAATGGAGAAACCAAGGATCCATGCAATATTGTGTTGTGTGACAATAGGGGTATTAAATAAGAAGAGGTGCAATTTTTTGGCATTGATAGTGGTGCTAGAAGCTTCAGAGAAGAAATCGAGCAAAGATTTGAAGGAGCTAACTTCCAGGACAAAAGGATGGCCTAAGAGCATGTTTTCGTCCACAAATTGTTTATGGGAGAGTGGGGGATTGCTGTGAATGGATATGCCTCTGAGGGATAGAGAGCTGATGGCATGGCAGATTAAACGACCCAATCCTTCCGCCATGAGGAAAAACAAGAAAGGGGAAAGAGGGTCACCTTGAAGGATGCCTCTTGAGGGAGTGAATGTGGGAGAGGGTAAACTGTTGACAAGAATGGAAAAGAAAGGGGAGAAGAGCATACTCATGATCCATTTAATCCAGGTGGGGCTGAAGCTAAAGGCTAAGAGCATATGTCATATATAAGTCTAGCTGATTTTATCAAAGGCTTTGGAGAGATCAATTTTGAGAAGAATACCTGGCTTTTTCAACGTTTTCAGAGAGTGGATGACTTCATGCGTTAGGATGATGCCGTCCAGAATTTTTCTTCCTTCCACATACCCTATTTGCTCAGGTGATATGAGCAGTGGGAGGAGAGGTTTGAGCCTGTTGGCTATCACTTTTGATATGAGCTTGTAAATGAAGTTGCAAAGGGCTATGGGCCGGTACTTACTTGGAGTAGTCGCCTATTCCTCTTTCGGAATAAAAGTGAGGAAGGTGGCATTGAGGGCCGGTAGAACCCAGTGCATGCTTCTAGATTCCTCAACCAGATCCCAAACTTCTTGCTTGATCACATCCCAAAAGTAGTGAAATAATTTAGAGGTGAAGCTATCTGGGCCTGGAGCTTTCCCATATTTTAGCTGTGACATCGCTTGTTCAACCTCTTGCAGCGTGGTGGGTCGTAGCAACATTTGATTGTGATCCTCCGTGATTATCCTTGGGATGTGCTGGGTAATTCTGTTGATGGTAGGCTGGCGATCTATGTTGGGTTCTTTGAGTATCATTGAAATGGCTTAGCAACTCATGTTCAATATTATTATGTGATTCAAGCCTGTCTCCCTGTACATTCTTGAGGATTGAGATGCGGTTGTGCATTGAGCGCTGGATGGTTGAGCATTCAAATCCCATTGTTAATGCTACACATAAATTTGATTTCAAACTCAATAAGTAAGTTTGGTATTTTTATATACACCATTTTTTTTGTAAAAGTAGGTGTATTTTTCCATGTGACTAGGAACTCCCAAAACTCCATGGTATGTGTCATGCTAACATGACTAAACTAATAAAGCTTGTGCCCCATCTTTTAAATAACTTGACTACTAAAACAAGATGTTCTCTACAAATTACACCTAGTCTTTTAAATAACTTTCAACTACTAAAACAATATATCCTCCACAAAGTGCCTTCTACAATATTTATATTTTACTAATAATATACAAATTTAATAAAACACCTTAGCATATAACCAAAACCAACAATTATATTAAACCTTATTACTCTAAATAAAATATTTTATTGGTAATCTAAACCTTTTCCATTTTAACAAATCACCTTAACATTAAACCTTATAAATAAACAACAATGATATTAAATCTTATTACTCTAAATAAATACTGAACATTTATTAATTTTTAACTTTAAAAAAATAAATATAAAATACTTCTTACTACTAGACTTACCATGTTGAGAAACCATGAAATGCAAAGATTAACCTTATTATCTATTCAACCTTCCTCTCTTAACCATGAGAAGGAATCTGTGATCACATTGTCCCTCAAAGGTTTATTTAAGTCCATGTTTGTTTTTTGGTAAGTTGAGTAAGACTACATCTTAATTATCATGTCTAAATACATCATTCCAATTGAGGCAAAGAATTGAACCGATGACTTTACATCAGAGAGTGTCTTATCAAAACACCCAATCACCATCTATTCAAAACTCGTGGACAAATACATAGTTCTTTATTACCAAGTATAAGTATAAAATCAAATTATATGGAAGTTTAAATAGTAGAGTACCGTAGAGGGGTTAAAGCTGACCAAAACGAAAACCTTAAAGTGAGTTTGAATTTGAAATCTTCAATTACACCCTCGGTAATCTAACCACAATAAGCCTTCCTCTAAATAAATACTTATTCTTATTTTTTTAATTTAACGGTCGGCTAATCGATGTCTCTCGGGAAGATTGTGGTCCCATTACGATCATCTTACTTCATTCACGAGATTTAGGTAAAACTTTCTACGTGTGTATGAATGAAACCATTAAACTAAATGATAATTACTTTAAACTCAGCTCTTAAAATAAATGACAATTGTTTTTTAAATGTATTAATGGATTAACTAATTATTATGTTGTTTTTAAATTATTATCTCCGATTTTATACATCTCGTGGCACGAGTCAAAGGGAATGTTTCTAGAGAGTTGTTGGTACGTAATAGTCCTAGGTAATCATTGTGATACTTAGTACTCCCACTTTGGAGGGTATGACATTAAAATTTAACAATTTGTACCTTTGGATGTTGTGATAACATATTATGCTATTTAAGTTATGCGAGTTTTAGGTTGAATGCAATTTATTATAATCATGGTTTGTGATGTATATATGTATAATCTATAATTTAATGTAAGTGTCGATTAAAGCAATGATGGATATTTTAGATATGGATGTGATGGATATCGATGGATATCTTGGATGGATATCGATGGATATCGATGGATGAAAATTTCAGATAATAGTTTTGGTTGGTTTATGTGATTTTATTTTTATTTTTTTATATGGTAAATAATTAATTATTTATTTATCTGTTTTTATTTTTAAATGTAAATTGTGAATATGAAGTATAAAATGAATTGTTTAATTAAAAAAAAAATTTATTATTATATTAATTTTATATGTTAAAATAATAGTCTTTTAGGTGATTGTAGAAAAAGTGTTTAACTTATGTAAAGTAAGATATATAAAAAATGATTTCCCTTGTGGATAGTATCAAAAATCAAAAGATTTAAAACAAATATGAGTTAGTAAAAAAAAAAAGAACTTATCATTAATAAGAAACAAAAGATTGATATAGATAAATAAATATATAGATATGGTGAGTAGAGGGATTATAGAAAAAAACAACATATAACACTATGTGTAGATGACAAGTATTAATTAAATTTGATTTATTAGATTTTTAGAAGCAAATTCAATAGGTTTTAAAAATCCTTTTGCATACACACATTGGTTGTAAGCGTTGACCAAACATTAACCATTTTGCAAGGAAGTGAATGTATGAAAGGGAAATTCTCATTTTTATGTTGTGGATGGTTGAGGGCATGATATTATTAGTTTGATTAAATATTTATTAAAGTTCTTATTATATTAAAAAATTGATAATTTATGGGAGACATTTATATCTGAAATGGATCACTTTTACATATCTTAATTGTTGGGAAGTGAATCACTTTTACATATCTCATTTAGTACTCATCTTTATTTGCAAATGATTGAAATTGTTTGAGATATAGATTGTGCATAAAATGATATATAGCTATATCAATTTTCATTAAAAAGAGAAAAAAAAGGAAGGTAAGTATGAGTTGGAAGTAAATTAGTAATTAATTATATTAATTTATATGTATTTATCAATGAATTATTTTTTTTTCATTTATATTTTAAACATAGGAATAAATAAATAAGGTAATATATAAGAAAACAAACAATCTCCATGAGCACAACAGCCTCACTGAGCTTTAATCTCGGGTTGTCTTTTTGAAAATGCCTAGTCTCAAATGGTTGTGCTATAGTACTTAACTAAATAAATGAATCTTATAGGTTTAAAAATATTTGTATTTCTACATTTATAATTATGTATTAATATTTTTGTATTTTTATATTTATAATGAATTATTTCTACTAACAATGTATTTAGTTTAAATATATATTTTTTATTCTATATCAATTATTTAATAAAAATATCTCCAAATAATAAATTATAAAAGGTATTCATTAATCATATATAAAGATTCAATTATTTAATCAAAAATTTCAACCAATATAACATATTAAAATAAAATTAATAAAATAATTTTATATCATAGAAATAATTTTAACATATACATCTGTTCAAAATTTTTATATATATATATATATATATATATATATATATATATATATATATATATATATATATATATATATATATAAATATGTAAAAGGGGTATTATGAAATATATTTAGTTAAAGATTTACCTTTTTAATGGACTTGCCAAAAAACATGTAAAATGAGTATTATGGAGTAGTAACATTAAAGTTTTATTTTATTTTATTTTTTTATTTGACATAAAAAAGGAAAGAGAATGGTCAAGTAAGTAAGTATACTCACTTTACAGTTAATCAACCATGATCTTAGTGGGAGACATTACTCATAGGTAGTAATGATAAAACATAAGTTTTTAAATGATAAAATTATCAAATTATCATTTAGATAATTTGACAAGGTATGATGTTTATAATTGATTTCAATGTAGATTATCTTTAATCCTATTTGATTGCTTGCACTGAATGGATTGATTTCAATGTAGATGGTGATTTCTATGTAGATGGTGATTTCAATGTAGATGGTAATTTCTAATCCTATTTGATTGATTTCACTCAATGCATTAATTTTAATGTAGATTTTGATTTTTGGTTATATTTGATTTCTTTCACTAGATGAATTGATTTCCATGTAGATTATCTTTAATCCTATTTGATTTCTTGCACTGAATGGATTGATTTCAATGTAGATGGTGATTTCTAATCCTATTTGATTGATTTCACTCAATGCATTAATTTTAATGTAGATTTTGATTTTTGGTTATATTTGATTTCTTTCACTAGATGAATTGATTTCAATGTAGATTATATTTAATCCTATTTGATTGCTTGCACTGAATGGATTGATTTCAATGTAGATGGTGATTTCTATGTAGATGGTGATTTCAATGTAGATGGATTGAATTCAGTGTAGATGGTGATTTCATTGATTTTTGTGTTATAGTAATTCAACCTATTAATATTGGAGAGCAAGAGAGACAAGGTATGATGTTTACTACAACAGCTCGAGCTAAATATTTAAATGGTTTACAATTCCAACTGTCCTTTTCAAATAATCAATATGAAAATATGAAAAAACTAACATGGGTGAAAATAAGAATAGTAGAAGAAAATAGTTTAAAATAGATCACAATGAAGACTTCGTAATTGACTACATTATTATTATTCACAGTTTCTATCATTCAATATTATTACATTGTCACTTTGCGTTCAAAATTTTATTTCATCATTAAAGTTATTTTACAATATTTATCATCTCAACAAACTAATGTAATTAATCAAATTTAAAATTAAAATGACTCAATGAATCTTAGACATATTTAACATATTTAAAATGGTTATGTTAATATTAGATGTATTTACATATTATTGATAAAATTAAGCATATATTCCTCATATTATCGATATATTTTCCTTGGTCGCACACGACTGAAACCAGCCTAGATCCATCTTAACTCCGGATCTATCAAGCGTCGAGAGGGACCAAATATGGTTTTCACCTCGAGAGATTTGGTCCCTCTCGACGCTTGATAGATCCGGAGTTAAGATGGATCTAGGTTGGTATTTCTACATTTATAATTATGTATTAATATTTTTGTATTTTTATATTTATAATGAATTATTTCTACTAACAATGTATTTAGTTTAAATATATATTTTTTATTCTATATCAATTATTTAATAAAAATATCTCCAAATAATAAATTATAAAAGGTATTCATTAATCATATATAAAGATTCAATTATTTAATCAAAAATTTCAACCAATATAGCATATTAAAATAAAATTAATAAAATAATTTTATATCATAGAAATAATTTTAACATATACATCTATTCAAAATTTTAATATATATATATAAATATGTAAAAGGGGTATTATGAAATATATTTAGTTAAAGATTCACTTTTTTAATGGACTTGCCAAAAAACATGTAAAATGAGTATTATGGAGTAGTAACATTAAAGTTTTATTTTATTTTATTTTTTTATTTGACATAAAAAAGGAAAGAGAATGGTCAAGTAAGCAAGTATACTCACTTTATAGTTAATTAACCATGATCTTAGTGGGAGACATTACTCATAGGTAGCAATGATAAAACATAAGTTTTTAAATGAAAATGGGTTTAAACAAGTTTAGGATGAAGGAGATAAGGTATTAGTGAGAGACATTACTCATAGGTAGTAATGATAAAACATAGGTTTTTGAATGAAAATGAGTTTAAACAAGTTTAGGATGAAGGAGATAAGAAGGTTTATGAGCACTTTTAGATTGGAGATTTCACTAGTTCAAAAAATGACAAAAGAGTTAAAAGTTTAACGAAGGGTCAATTTGATGCTACATTTGTATTATTTATAAAGAAAAAAGAGACCGAATTAAAAAATATAATTGAAGAGGAGTTGATCCACTAGTTTATTTAAGGGTTTTTACTGAACATTGGAAGACACACTTAAAATGAGCGTTATGAAGTATTACCATTGAAGAATTGTTTATTTATTTTGCACAAAGGATTATTACTATGTGAGGATGGTAACTCACCTTACAATCAGTTAACCATTATGTCAATAAGAAACACCATTCATAGGCAACAATGATAAAAAAAAGGTCTACTAAGAAAAATGAGTTCAAACAAGCTTAGGATGAAGGAAAGAAAAAGGCTATGATCAATTTGGATTAGAGATTTGAGTATTCTGAACATTGAAAAAAGACATAAAATAGTAATTACTGGTCAATTTGATTCCAAATTTTCATTGCTTAGGTAAATGAAAATAAAGAGGAGAACTAAAGAGAAGTCAATGAAATTGTTGTAAAAGAGCTATAGTTATAATAAGTTCAACATTTAAGAATTGTATTTAAAAGCAAAATAAATTATTAACGAAGGTTTTAAAATTTTTATTGTTTTCATATTAAACTAATTGTGTTGGTTAGTTTTGTATATAAAATTTTGATTACAAATCAATTTCCTCAATAACACACACACATATATATGAAAAATTGTATACTAGTACAATATATCAATTAAATGGTTGGTAAACGTTGATAGACATCAATCCATGATGAGTATCAAAACACTTACCCCATTATACATCTCACATTGCCTTCATAAAAAAAATCTTAAAATTTAACAAAATTATAGCTTTATTTTAAATTATTATTATTATTATTAATTATGAAAAGAATTAATATCCGAGTTAAATATACATACATTTAAGAAAACATCTAAAAATATTTTTAAATAGGGAGATTCACCCCTACTTTACCATGGAAATTCTTAACATGTAAATATGTCTTTTTAGAATACCGTGGGTCAATACTATTGCTTATCAATTCCACATGCCCAATATGACATGTGTTGATAAGACAATTACTTTAATTAGTTAATTTGAGATAAATTAATTAAAAAACATAACTAATTTAAAAATGAATCTTAATCCTTGATTTATGAATATACTATTATAAATATTCTAACATATTCCATGACACTTAAATTTCTATTATTCATCTAATAATTATTAATAATTAAATTAAAATTATAAAAAACTTATTATAAAATAAGCATACCTATTAATATAACTACTATATACTAAACTTTTTAATTAATTAAATTAATTTAAAAAAAATAAAAATACAATTTCAAAATATAATATCTCATTTTTAAACAAATATATGAAAAAACAAGTCAAAAAGATAATGTAAATTAATCCCACTAGAATAGGTTTGATATTTTCTCCACAAAATGGCCGAAAGAAAAACATGTCGACACAAAATCTTTTGTCTTTTCCTTCTTTGTACAAACGCTTTTATATGCTTGTCTTAAAAGATACCGAAGAAGTGGGACCAAGTACGTATAAAGATTTGTTCAAGTGATACTTGAAAGATTTGTTCAAGTGATATAACTAATAACTACAAAAAGAATGTATTGAAGAATGGTAATTTAAATATATGGTAGATAAACCCGATAAAATATTATTTTTAAAATTATGAATAACATTGGTTTTTGAATATTTTAATGTGTCATTTTGTTTCCTAAACCATAAGAATGGCTAACTAAACTACCACTATAACCTAAGTGATATAAGTTTATAATTGCCTTAGTGGTAAGTGATATAAGGTTATAAATGCTTTAAATATCCTATAAGAATGTCTTAACTAAACTACCACTAAAACCTAAGTGGTATAAATTTATAATTGCGTTAGTGATAAGTGATATAAGGTCATAAATGCTTTAAATACTTATTTAGGACTACTTTCATATGGACTTAGTTGCACTAGTGATATTTGCTAGGTTTATATATATATAATGTTGAGTATTTGCTATATATATATATAGTTGAGTCTAAGTATAAGTTTCTATATGAGATGGAAGAAGTATTGATAGTTTATAGTAAAATGAGTTTTGTTAATAAAATTATCATTATAATTTAAATTTAAGTGATATAAATTTATAGTTGTATTAGTGATATGTGATATAAAGTTATAAATGTTAGATTGAAGACTTTTGTGATTTATAAATTAGATAAATTATTTTAGGATTAATCATATCATTAGAACTTGGTCGATCTTTCTAACCATAAGGTAAAAAAGCTCATGGATCTTAATGAATAAATAGTGTGGATGCATCATTGCCTTGGATTAGCACGTGAAATTTTCAAGTGGCTAGTTTTTAGGTACTAATTCTGGTGGGCTTTTTCACCTTGTCCAGAGGATGAACCAGATTAGTTGGAGATGAACCAAATTAGTTGGTTCAAAAAGTCGACCAAATCTTAATGATGTGATTAATCCTAAAGATATTTATCTAAATTATAAATGTGTTAAATACTTATGTAAAACTACTCTCATATGAACTTAGTTGCACTAGTGATATTTACTAGGTTCATTAAAAAAATATAAAGTATTGAGTCCAAAACTAAATCGGAACCCATCTCTATATTGAATGAAAGAGGTACTAATCGCCACTTTTTAAAGGCTTTTTGGTGGATTTTTCCAGTCAAATTTCTCTAAAATC
This sequence comes from Pinus albicaulis, assembly GCA_034641835.2. Taxonomy (NCBI): domain Eukaryota; kingdom Viridiplantae; phylum Streptophyta; class Pinopsida; order Pinales; family Pinaceae; genus Pinus; species Pinus albicaulis. The sequence continues at coordinate 228,891,604 of CM076581.1, read as the reverse complement.
TTGCTGGAATTCATTGAAAATATAAGTTTGATGGGTAACCTTGTACAATCGAAGCACCCTAGAGTTTTTTAGGGTGCTGAATCCATATATAGTCAAAAAACCAGTTTAAATAACAGAAATCAAGATTTTACCTCAATTTTTTTCACGAGATTCAAGTACCTGAAACTCCAAAAAATCACACTAAAAAGAACTCCAACAAATATCACCATAAAGTGTGAAAAACTCACACCCATTGTGAAATTTAATCCATGAGATTTTACCCAAACGTACACTTGCACCCTTGAACTTTACACAGCCTTAGATATTATAGTGTGTGTCGTACGCTGGGCGACTTTGAGAATATTGTTGAAGTTATGGCATCCGTTGTATGGCAGTGCTACAATAAAGTCCAAGTCTATAGGGATCCGACTTTAAATTCTCTGATAAAGTGTTGAGATGATACACACTGCCTGTGGCGAAAGCGAGAGGAAATATCTCTTTTGTTTTGTTGGGTTGAGGAGTTTTGGAATATGAACGGTCAAAAGCATTTCCAAGGCGAGACTTATGGAAATAAAAAAATGGGAAAAAGGAGATAAAGATGAAAGGAGAAAACGACAATCGTCCATCAGGGTCTGCATGTGCCCTGCACGACAGGAGGAGAAGGCGCGCCGATGGTGGAGAAGGGGACAAATGCTCACCTCCCCTCAATCCCAATACCTAATCCCGGACCTAGTTCAATTCATCAGGCACCAGGTTGGAACTCGGAAGTCGTCAAAATCTCGAATCTCGCCCCGCCCGGCCCGGCGGTGAGGATAAGGACCGCTCGCGGTGCTGCCTCGGCAATGGGCAACGAGCTTTGACATCTGCCCGGCCTCCGGACGCAGGTCTAAAGGCGACCGTATGGTTTGTCATGAGTAGGTATGTGATTGCATGACAGGCAGGTCAAACCAGTGGGGCCTTGCTGACGAAACCCTCGCCCAATTTCTATATTCACGAAAATCTGGTCGAGCTCGGGACCATGCCCGGCTGCTTGTTTTTCTTGGAAATTTATACTTTTTCAGTTTTCTGCATTGGAATATGTCAGTCTTCTCACAGTCAAATAAATAAAGAAAACGCTGAGAATTTCGATTATGGCGTGGCTTGCTTCATTTCAATTTTATAATTTTTTTGGGGTTCCTAGGTTTGAAATCGGGGAATGAGTGGGGAACCGAATTCGATAAGTTTCTTTCTCGACTGTCTCCCACCAGTTTGACTGTTGCTCTGTGAAACAAAATCCCATATCATAATACAGAATACAATTGCTCTACAGAGTCCTTTTTGGGTTGGGTTTCCAGGCTAGTTGCTATAGAAAGCTTGAGCAGCAGAAAAAATGAAGGTAATAGGTTATCTATTTTCCCTGCATTGAGTTTTCATTATTTGCTGACTTTATCAGTTTTTTTTTCTATTTTATGCTTTGGTCTGGAGTGTCTGTACTACAGCAGCAGCAGGACAGTAGCGTCATCTGAACTCAGAAGTCATTATTCCTCCCACTCTCTTCCTAATGATTTCGTCCTTCATTCCCTCATTCATTGCATTGCAGCGAAAGTCCTGATCGCTAACTCGAATCAGAATATGAGCTGCCCTGGTCAGCCCAACAAAGCGTTTGAGCTTTAGGAAGCCATGGAAATAATGGAAGAAATGATAGAAATTCCCCGCTTGAATGACAACATCGGCCTGAACATTCCGTGGCTTCATGGAGGCCTTTTTCGAAAGCGCTTGATATCTCCTCCCCTCCACAGTGAGCCGGCAAATATGGGGCCTAATATGGAAAACTACTTCACGCGACTAGTCCAGGGATTCGAACCCGTGGAGAGCTGTGTAACAGCTCTCTCTGAACTAAAGCCCTGTGGCAACAATATTGATACTTTCAGTGCTGCTCATTCGCACTCGGACGCGGCTGAAGATGGTATAAGCGACACCACGCAGGAGGATCAGCAAAATGCAATTTCCATGGCACTCCCTGCTGCCGACGCCGGCAAGGGGAGGAAGAGGAAACGCCAGAAGGTTTCCAAGAACAGTGAAGAAGTACTGAGCCAAAGGATTACTCATATTCAAGTGGAGCGCAACCGCAGGAAGCAGATGAATGCTCACTTGGACGTCTTGCGTTCCCTCATTCCTCAATCATATATTCAAAGAGTAAGCTTTTCATCCTGCTATGTTACAGAAAATTATTAGGTATAAATAGTTCTCGTCGTGTTTGGTTTTTTGATTTGTTTCCGAAATATGAATTGTGATGCAAGAAGCTGGGTGTTTTAGAGCAGTAAGAAGAAGAAGCTGGGTGTTTTAGAGCAGTAAGAAGTAAGAAGAAGATGGGTGTTTTACATCAACAAAGAATCAGTAACAGATATTAAGTACCATCAGTATTATGTAGTAAAGTAATGATTGTTTATTCCATGTGAATAAAGTAATATTTAATTTAAAAAAAAATAACTAATTTAACTTAGTGCATGATCCAATTGAGTTAATATAAAAAACAGAAATTTGATTGTTATTTACTTACATTAAAAAAATTACTAATTGCATCTAAATAATTTGTAAGTGTCTTTCATTCATCTTAATCATTGGGTATTCATTTCTTTAACATGGTTTGTGATGCAAGAAGCTGGGTGTTTTAGAGCAGTAAGAAGATGGGTGTTTTACAGTCTCAAATATTAAGAACAAGTAACAAATATTAAGTACCATGATATTCATGTAGTAAAGTAATGATTGTTTATTCGATGTGAATAAAGTAATATTTAATATACAACATGAAAAAAACTAACTTGGCTTAGTGAATGATCCAATTGAGCCAATGTAAAAAACAGAAACTTGATCCAATTGAGCCAATGTAAAAAACAGAAACTTGATTGTTATTTACTTACATTAAAAAAAAAAAATACTAACTGCATCTTAGTAATTTCTAAATAATTTTTAAATGTCTTCTATTCATCTTAATCATAGGATATTCATTTCTTATTGCATGTGAATAAAGTAATATTTAATAAACAACATGAAAAAAACTAACTTTGCATGTGAATAAAGTAATATTTAATAAACAACATGAAAAAAACTAACTTGGCTCAGTGCATGATCCAATTGAGCCAATATAAGAAACATAAACAGAAACTTGACTTGGCTCAGTGCATGATCCAATTGAGCCAATATAAGAAACACAAACTTGATTGTTATTTACTTACATAAAAAAATTACTAACTGCATCTAAATAATTTCTAAATGTCTTCTATTCATCTTAATCATAGGATATTCATTTCTTTAACATGGGTTGTGTTCCAATTGAGCCAATATAAGAAACATAAACAGAAACTTGACTTGGCTCAGTGCATGATCCAATTGAGCCAATATAAGAAACAGAAACTTGATTGTTATTTACTTACATAAAAAAAATACTAACTGCATCTAAATAATTTCTAAATGTCTTCTATTCATCTTAATCATAGGGTATTCATTTCTTTAACATGGGTTGGGTTCCAATTGAGCCAATATAAGAAACATAAACAGAAACTTGACTTGGCTCAGTACATGATCCAATTGAGCCAATATAAGAAACAGAAACTTGATTGTTATTTACTTACATAAAAAAAATACTAACTGCATCTAAATAATTTCTAAATGTCTTCTATTCATCTTAATCACAGGGTATTCATTTCTTTAACATGGGTTGTGTTGCAAGAAACTGGGTGTTTTAGAGCTAAATGTCTTCTATTCATCTTAATCATAGGGTATTCATTTCTTTAACATGGTTTGTGTGGCAAGAAGCTGGGTGTTTTAGAGCAATAAGGAGATGGGTGTTTTACAGTCGCGAATATTAAGAACAAGTACTATGAGTATCATGCAGTAAATGTCTTCTATTCATCTTAATCATAGAGTATTTATTTCTTTAACATGGTTTGTGTGGCAAGAAGCTGGGTGTTTTAGAGCAATAAGGGGATGGGTGTTTTACAGTCGCAAATATCAAGAACAGGTACTATGAGTATCATGCAGTAAAGTAATGATGGTTTATTTGATATAAATAAAGTAATATTTAATAAACAATATGAGAAAAACTAAATTAACTTGACTCAGTGAATGATCTAACTAAGCCAATATAAGAAACAGAAATTTGATTGTTATTTACTTACATTTAAAATAAAAAAAAAATACTAACTGCATGTTAATAATTTCTAAAAAATTTCTATTCATCTTAATCATAGGGTATTCATTTCTTTACCATGGTTTCATCTTAATCATAGGGTATTTATGAATATTATGAATAATATTCTGAATTTCAGCAGGGTATTTATGAATATTATTCTGATTTTTCTGCATCCGATGATTATTTTCGATGCTTACAAATATCTAAGAATATTTTGAACTCTGTATTCTAATCTGGATGTTTCATATATCTGCATAAAAACCAAATTATCCCTCTGCATGGAAGTTTCATGCTGTCTGATATTTTAGGGAATTCAGAATTTTGAATAAACTTGAACTAGGTGCTGAATGCGTTTCTCACTTCAGTTATCTGCCTTTTTCTTTTCCTCCGAATGCAAATTCAGGGTTTGGTTCTCTGTCACAGCTTGAATGACACCGGGATTATTTAAAATTTAGGTTTTGTTTTTTAAGAAAATAAGTGAAGTCATGAGAATTTATACATTACATAGACATTTTCTGAATTCTAAGACCTATTTGTATAACACTAAAAACATATGATTGCATTGCAGTGAAGGCAAGTTGATACAAGCCATCACATACCTCAAAGAGTAAACTTTATGGGGGCAAATCCACTTTACATATTACAGATTGATAGCCTGCTAGCGTTCCTTCCATAGTATTCTAAATATTCTTTATGACTCCTATTCTCAATTACAGATGCATCTCTGTGTTTTAGCACTTTGCTTCTACGTTGCCACCTCTCTGCTATCTCAACGATCATCCCTTTTTCACAAATTAGAAATTGAGAGATTGGTTTATTCATTTATCACATTTACAATTACTTACACAAACTGTCCCTTCTCCGTATTTGTTAGCCTTCAATGCTTAATTTTTATACCTTCTATTTAAATTAAGATTTTCTAGTGAGATCTTACCCGGTCACCATTGAAGGTTTGAAGGTTTTTTACTCCTGCCCAGGTTCAAATCCCTTGTGTATCAAGCCAACAAAAAATAAAACATTTAACCAATTTCTTTTTTTTTTTTCACTATTCAACTTCATTTTTTTTCACTATTCAACAGATTTAAACATTTTCATTTTTATCACTATACAGCTTCTGCTATTTTGGTAACCTCATTGTTGGTGATTTGCCTCTTACTAGATTTTCGTAGCAAGTTTAACTATATTTATTAAACCCAGTTTAAAATTTTCCAGTTACATAGAATTTGCTGGAATTTGATTGATATAAGTTTATAGGAAATAGGATGTCAGAATGGAAGAAAACGTAAGAATGATATTAAAATAATGGTAAATTAATGCATTAAAAATGTAAGTTTTATTACATATATTTAGAAATATAATTAATTATTATATAAAACATCTTAATATTATTATATGTAAATATAATTATTATTTTTTAAATTGTAAAACATAATCAATTATAATTAATATTCTATATAATAATTAATATTATATATAATTTAAAAATTAATATTATACATTTAAAAAAATAATTATGAACTTTTTATTTTATAAACTCATGTAAACCTAATCTCAATGATCATTGTTCTACTGTTCAAATGTTGTTGGAAGTTCTTTAATCTAATTTTTTTTGGTTAGTATATATGAATATAAGCTTTTTAATCTTATCATTTTGTTAATATATATGAATATAAGCTTTTTAATTTTATCTTTTTGTTAATATATAAGAATATAAGTTCCATGGTATTGTTTAAATGTTTTTGGAAATTCTTTAATCTTATTTATTTGTTATATATATTCAATATAAGTTCCATTGTATTGTTTAAATGTTTTTGGAGGTTTTTTAATCTTATTTATTTGTATATAAGTTCCATTGTATTGTTTAAATTTTTTGATCTTATCTATTTGTTAATATAAGCTCTATTATATTGTTTTGTGGTTGGAAGTGGTTGTTTTTTTTAATCTATTTGTAATATATATGAAGATAAGCTCCATTGTATTGTTTTGTTGTTGGAAGTGGTTGATTTTTTTATTTTAATGAAGATGATTGTGAGGGAGAAGAGTGAGTTATTATTAATTATAGGAATGCAATTAAATTTTATTGTAATGTTTTATTATTAAATTTTACTATCATTATTGGGTTATTATTATTTAATTTTATTATAATTTTTTATTATCATTATTTTATTTTTCAAAATGGGTAATTTTAATTTATTTTTTTTAAGAATAATTTTGTGAAGAAGAATAAGTTTCTAATATTGTAATCAAATTTTATTATAATATTTTGAATAATTAAAATAAATAAAATTTATAAAATAAAAAATAATAATTTTATAATTATTAATATTATATAAAATTATATTTTAAAATGATATAATCAATTATTTCCAAATTAACAACTTTTTTTATAATTTTTTTATTATTGACAATTACTTTCAATAGTCTTTTATCAATTTTGAATATAAAGAGTTTTTTCATAATTATCATGAATATGAAATGGTTATTTTATACTCAAAGTATTGTAAACATAACATAAGTATAATTATATGGTAGATTTTAGAATATTTTGAAAATTTAATCGATATGAGTGAAGACAACTCATTGACTTCTCTTATATCCATTAGATTTCAAAATATTCCAGAATTTACAACTTTTACATCATCATCAAGATTTCAAAATATTCCAGAATCAAGCCCACTTAGCTTGCTACCCCATTTGCAAAACCTTAGCAACTATTGTGCCTGATGAACCATTCAAGAAGAAATCCCTTTACCCTTAGTATTTTAAGTATGAGGGTTTCCGTAATGCATTATATTAGATTTTAAATGGCAAATTTTAAAATATTTTAAAAATATAATAAATTTTAAAAATATAATAGATATTGATAAATTCAATATACTTATATTTTCAAAATATTCTAAAATCTACAATCTTTTTCATCTAAATATGCTAAAATCTACAATCTTCTTCATCAAAATTTTGTAAATACATTAGTAGATAAAATATTACCACATTGAAATGGCTAAATATGAATAATTACTTTATAATTAATATTACAAATATTATGGTTATTAAAAAGTTAAAATTTAAAAATTTACAATAATTTTTTAAAATCATCAATCCTTATCCACCTTTCAAGTGTGGAACATGTTTAAGAAGTTAAAATGTAGAAATTTACAATAATTTCTTAAAATCATCAATCCTTATCCACCTTTTAAGTGTGGAACGTTAACATGTTTAAGATTATTCTCTACCTACATATCGATATGGATAGAAACGAACTTCAATGATTGTTTTAATACTTTTGCACTTTTCATCCATTAACGATGGAAATGAAATTTACAAAGCCCAAAGACCCAAAGTAATCTAATCGTACCATCAACTAATATGTCTGTGTGTATGGTTATAACGCTGCAAACCCCAAAGACCCAAAGTAATCTAATCGTATCATCAACTAATATGTCTGTGTATGGTTATAACGCAGGGAGATCAAGCATCTATTATAGGAGGGGCTATTGATTTAGTGAAAGAGTTGGAGCAGGTCTTGCAGTCGCTTCAATTTCAGAAGATTAAAAAGGAAAACATAGACAGAAGTGATGCAACAAACTGTGTTACATCAATCCTCCCGCCTCACCAGTCCTCTGCGCGGTGCAATTCGAAATGCGTTGTAGACACCAGCAGCAGGCAGCTCAGAGCATTGGAAGACAAATCCTCGATAGCAGACATAGAGGTGACATTGATCGAAACACATGGCAGCCTCAAAATTCTTTCTAAGAAGAAGCACGGGCAGCTCTTGAAGATCATCACTGCTCTTGAAGGCTTTCATATGACAATCCTGCATCTCAATATTACCTCAATGGACGAGGCTGTACTCTTCTCTTTCAACGTCAAGGTGAGAACTCTCTCTGTACTTGCTGTATTGCCCGAACTTTCATTAACACGACTGATTGAGAGCAAAATGGAGAACAATCTAAAATAATACTTATTTTAGAATTTTTTTTTGGTAAAAATCACATGATAAAAGAATATTGTTAGATGAGTTTAGAATCAATTAGTATGGTTCATTCTTATTATGAATTTCGAACTTCGAACCAACTAGTATGGTTCATTCTTAGAATGAATTTCGAATTAACTAATATGGTTCATTCCTAATAATAAATCAGATTAGTTAATAACATCGACAACATTCTATCTCAAATAATTTTTACATGGATCACAAAAACTTCAATTCAATAATACTAATGCATTTTTTCAGGTAGAAGATGAATGCCAACTTACATCAGCGAATGAGATAGCAAGCTCCCTTCACCAAATTTTGAGAATAGTGCATGCGTGCTAGTGATACATGCCTCTCATTGAAAATGCGCGTCTTCTTGCTTGCAGGTGTACATACATCCATTCTCTGCTTTTGTATCAACCATATACTGTGAAGAATTTTGTGTGTTCTCTGCAATATTGTTAGTTCTTTTGTTTTATGCTCTGGCTTTCAATAGATATCTGTATCAGTCTATCGAACTGGCTGCCTCTCATTTTACAGAACTCAACTACAAACTACAATGTATCGATAGAAAGGAAATTGGTCGACTGCTCAAGTAGCATAGCGGTTCAAATTTAAGATTACATAATGCTAATGGGCTTAATTACTCACATAATGTTGTTTAAAAAATGTTGCCTTAGCTACTAAAATCAACGATGGCATATAGTTCCATGATCGATATATATAATGTTGGAAAGTAAACTCAACGATGGCATATGGTTCCATGATCGATATATATAATGTTGGAAAGTACTGCAAGAAGTTTTATTCAAATAATTTATTTTCACAATCCTTTTTAATTCTGAATAATTAAAACTAAAACATTCATAACCTATAACATGATATAAAAAACATGTGTTTTATATATATATATATATATATATATATATATATATATATATATATATTAATATTAATATTAAAATTTAGATATAACTTTCATTTCCTATAACTTTCATTAAAAAAATATATAAAAAAAATCTTCATAACCTATAACACTATATAAAAAACATGTGTGTTAATTTGATATATATATATATATATATATAACCTTCATTTCCTTAATATTGCAGATAAGAAAGTGGCCAACCCCACTAGTTTGATCCTCTTTTTAGGTAAGGTTTCTTAATTTAAAGTAGTGTTTAATTAAGATGACTCGTGTGTGAGATTTTATGATATTAAATCAAAATATATGTATTTTATAGAGTTATAACAGCGATATTATATTATATTAGTTTTTATATAATTTTCAATAGTTATAAAAAATATTTAATATATAATATATATTAATTATTAGTAAAAAAATATATATTTTTTACAAGTTTAATATTGTTTTCAATTTTTCTTTTCTTTAAGGTGGTATTCATGTTTTTTTACCATATAAATATTTGGTGTATTATTTTAGGGAATGCTAAATGTTAAATAGTGTAAATCTTACATTTATGGTGTGTTTTTCATCATTACTAATTTTCAAATATGCACTATTATGGTTAAAAAGATTGATAAATAGTATAAAGTTTGGAGTGCTTGTCTTAGGTTGCTATTTGTATGGGATAGTGAAATGTTTTCAATGTTGTGATTGTTGAGGATGGGATTGGTTACGGGTAATGCAAATGTGTATTTATAAGGGATGCACACATGTTATCTCAAAATGACATGTTTATTGTTTAGAGGTAAGCTTTGTGCATAATGATGTTTGTTTTATGGTTATATATGAAAGAATGTTGTAAATTCTTCAATTTATGTGTGGATGTTTTTCTCTTTTAGCTACTTAATGTGTTGGATAATTTGTTGAAGTGTTTTTGGAAATATTTATTCAACAAATAGTAACATAAGAACTTTAATGAAAAAATGTTGCATCCAATAATTTATTTCCCTTTAAGTTTTTTTTGATCTTTTTGATCTTCTATATTAGACATGGTTTGAAAAATGGTAGATCGTAATTTTTTTTGTAATTATATAGGCGTTTTTCTTGGATTTTCAACTATGTTTTATATGTTATTTATATTTTATTAAGATGGGTTGATGGTGGAAGGAATTGTAAAGTAATCTATTTTCATATTAAGGTTGATATTGGACAAATGTTATTGAAAGCATCTTAAACCTGAATAAGTAGTTATAATTTCATAATGCTCATTATGGATTTGCAATGAGCATTTATAAGTCTACATTGATCCATTATGGATCTGAAAGAGGCCCTAGCAATATTTTTCTTTGTTTTTATGGTCATTTCAATTTGAGATATTTCATTAGGGTATAACATATTCATTATATTTGAGTTGACATTTTGGGTCATACTAGCATGGTTCATGATAATGAAAAGAAAATCAATATGGCCATCATTCATGGATGATTTTCATTCCAAAAAGGCCATCATGGGCTCACAAGGACTTTGTGATTCATCAAAACCAATGGTTGTGGGGTCATAATAAATGGTTGCATGATCTCAACTAATAGTTGCAAACATATATGGGATAGTTGCAAACTCACCAAGGTGGTTCTGAAATTTTGGTGAATTCATATGCAATAATTTTTTATAGACTTTGAAAAGGTTATTTCATTTTATATTGGAGGAATCGACAACTAGGTTAGGTTCATGCTCGCAAGACATAAAGAAAATTATAATTTCTACCACCATAACCCCTAGGTGAACCACACATGCCCCTGCACATGTCTCTAAGGTAAATATGGTGATTTGAACCTTTGATCACATACTTTACATAATAATTTATAACACATCCATCACCATTTGAGCTACCCGCTTAGGGACTATGCTTCAAATAAGTTATTTTGAACCCGAAAGGGATTTTTTAAAATAGTAATGAGTGGTTACAAAATTTCAAGGCATCTCTTCATACTCACAATGATTAGTTGGATATTATAATTCCTTATTTGCAAAATCGATGGTGCCAAGTTCATTTATAAGAGTATCTCTTCTTGGATTATGTGTGTTTTATAATTATTTTATATCCTTTATTTATACACTAATGTATATAAGGATCGACATATGTTTTGTTAGATCTTAGACTTTTGTGATCCATAATGTAAATGAGATATCTTTCGGATTAATAACATATGTTTTGTTGCCAAAATTTTATCATTTAGGTTTGGTTTTACTATTAAAGCACGTTGGGGCTATACATCTATAATTTTATAAACAATTCCAATTGGAGGTTTTGGAAGTAATGTTTTACTAGCTCCTAATGTTTTTATTTACTAAATATACAACTATTTGCAAAACATTATGTTGAATTTGTAAAAACCTTAGTTCTTCTCTTAGTGTGATAATAGGAATTCCATTTAAGAATATAAGGATTTTTAAAAGGAATGTGGAATCATCATGACATATGTTTTATTTCTTATTACCTCAAGGGCCAGTGTAGAGGATCCATTATATCTGTAGATTTTTAAAATTTGAAGAACACAATAAAGTAGTGATGTATCCATGCTTTTCTTGCATTGGATAAGAATGTATTATGAAATCAAGAATTGTTTTAGCATGATTTTTTTTTTTTAAATAATGGGAAAAATATAGGGTTGATGTAAATTAGGGACAAGGTTTTTTTAAATTAATGATGAACAATAAAATAACAGTTTAATAAAATCATCTAAACATTGGGTTATTGTGAAGCATTTTTGCAATTAAAATCATGTAAACATTTTCATGCTCAATATCCTTCAAATGAATTATTTTTCAATATGTAGATATTAGTTGTATTTAAACATTGATTATGAGGGACAATCTATATATGCCTAAGCTATGGACGAGTTGAATGTTAAAAAAAATAGATAAATAATGTGTTTTTTTTTTTTTTTGGGTAACAAATGCATACATCTTGCCTTGATAAGTGATATGGTGGCACTAGTAAGTATGTGCATTTCTATAATTGTGCAAAATGTTAAAGCTAGAAAAGTTAAAACTACAAAAACATACACCTATAAGCATACAATTACTTGAATTTAATATTATCTTAATAATGGTCATTTTTGTTGTTATTGGTTACCCATTTTTTCCTTTTTCTCTTTTATGTATAATTATTTATAAATTATATAATCTATTGAATAATAAAAAGTGATAAAACATAGGAAGAAAAGTTAGAGTCATCTTAAGAAATATTTGAGCTTAATAATTTGCAACATTAATCAAACAAAAATAATATGTCCTCATTTTATTAGCGTTTAAAAAATATAAAGGAGGGGCATTTTTTGAAAATAGATTTTAAGAAAATCCTTGGTTATCCATAACGTTTTTTTTTTCATCGCGTTTATATATCAATCCTCAAAGGAACAACCTAAATTCCATAATCATAAAAATTAATAGTATACCTAGTTCTTAGTAAAGACCTCTTATAATATTTATTTATGTTTAGTTTGGATTATATGGTTACGCAAAGTATATAAGAGAAAAGCAAGAGAGTTTAAATGAGAGATGTATTATATTAATGTGTTCAATTACATAAGGTGGTGGTGTTAGTTATATATATATATATATATAAAAAGCTCCATTATTACCATTAGGAATTACTCACTTAATTTCATAATTAAATTTAACATCAATGCCACTTGTTGTATATGGTTTATTTCCACTTTATGATATGAAATTATTACTTTGAAACATTATTTACTAACAAAATAGATATTACAATATCTAAAACCCCTCTTAAAGTTGATTTCATTTTTCACAACTCCTAACATTTGTTCACTCCTATTGAGTTTTTTTTGGTGAATATGTCTACCACTTAATATTGGGACCCACGATAAATCAAATATATCCCTTTCTTTTCTACTTGTTCTGTGATATAATGATGTTGAATTTTGACATGATTTATTTTTGAATGATAAATTAAATTCTTTATCATCTTAATGCTACTTTGGTTGTCGTAAAGTTGCATGCTAAATGTATGGAAGATTCAAATCACTTGAAATTATAACTAAATTATTACTAAAGGAAATTCACCTAGAGGTACTAACCATGTTGCTTCACAAGCTACTCCAATTTTTGTTTTGTATTTTACTTTTATTGTTGAAAGCACTGCCAAAGGTTGTTATTTACTTTCCCATGAAACCATTCCACTACCAAGGGTAAAAGCAAATCCTTTATGTAATAAAAATTCAAATATATAATATAAACTTCTAAAATAAACCCTAAAACACCAAAGATACCCAATCATTCACTATGAATAACACTTAAGGTAGGGTAATACCATTAAATACTCATTATATAAGGAATCACTCAATATCACATGCTTGCTACAAGGAAATATAATCTAACCCACATGCAGTACAATGTTACATATGTGTATTACTACCTTCTCATGAGTATTCCTATGGGTCTTATGCCAACTACACATTATTATTATATCTTTCATTTTAATGACATAGTGGACCGATTCCATTATGATGACCACATTAGATTAAGTATCCCCTTGGGTACCTCTCTATGTACCTTGCAATGCATCACCCTTATTTCATCTTCAAAACATGAGAAGAATTCATATAATATGATCTACTAAGTAATGTAGTCAACCAGTACCATGCAAAAACATCCATCCATACCAGTGAAAAGTAGACATGAGATCCATTTCTTTACTACACTAGTTTGATATCTCCATGCATTTATTTTAGTCCTTCAAGTGCCACCATAGTAGTTTTCGATATATTTCTGTTGATCCACAATGAATTTTATTATTCTTATACCATTTCCTTAATGTAAATTATTTCTATATGTGATAATGGTAGAGGTATAACAACAAACTTAAGTATCGATTCTTATTTCTTTGAATCAACAACATTTGGTTATATATATTCTTATTTTTGTTTATTCCCTTCCTTTAAATTCATTTCAAGTGATTTTGTAGGTAAATATTCTAATTCAACCCCAAACTCTTCATATAATGTGTACTGAGGCACTATAGTATGTTTCCCTACAAGTACTTCTTTGTGCTCCCCCTTGTGCCTTTCCAATTTAATAAGAGAAATGCATTGTAATGAAATTTTCCTTTTCTTGTACAGCATGTAGCATACTCAACCCTACACTTGTCCATGTTACCATAATTTCATCTCTCTAATACTAACTATATGTACCCAAAACATAATTTACCTCAAAAACTTTCATTCTTGAACTAATTTTCAATATCTAGTACCATTTGACGCGAATCAAGAAGCATGCAGTGAAAAAAACTCATGCAAAACCATAAAAAAAACACATATACGTAAACATGAAATCGTGTTTCTCACACTATGTATAACATTGAAATTTTCACACAACATTAATCAATGAACAAGCATAGAGTAAACATAACATGAATATAATAAGAAAAAACACTAATCTTCATCCATAACCACATTGAATGGCTATAGACATTAGATGTTCCACCCAATAATAGGAACTGATCCTTTAAATCTCTCAACAATAGATCATCCTCAAGTTAAGGATATGAATCCATAAGGATAAGTGCACATGCTTACTGTAATTTCTCACATATAGTGAAGTGTGAGTCAAGCTCTCATGCTATTTCAATTTACTCAATCACATAGAAATCTAAACCCACCAACTCTCATTCCTATCTAGCCCACACAACCCAAAGAAACAAAACCACATTTTTCCACGCAATCCCTCAGAATTTCCATTTCTCCCCAATAATTTAATATAGCATGGTTAAGAAATATCTATGTTGGAAGCTTCGAAGGTTCTCACTTGTTCGTATTTTTCCCTTAGCATATCAATATATACAAACATTTAGACATATTCACATTCCTAGAAAATAACCAGTATTCTCATATAACTACTAGCCATGGATCTCTACTATAAAATATCCTCCTACCCATGTTGGAAGCTTCGAAGGTTCTCAATTGTCGATATTTTTCCCTTAGCATATCAATATATACAGAAATTTAGACGTATTTACATTCCTAGAAAATAACCAGTATTCTCATATAGCCACTAGCCATGGATCTCTACTATAAAATATCCTCCTTTCTCTAGGCAAAAAAAACAAGAATTCATAGGAAAGAAGAATGAGGAATTCCTTCCAACCATAAAAATATCATTATATATGTTTCTCACAGTGTGCCATGTTGCTTCCCCAAGAAGCTCATGCAACTCCTTTTCCTAACTAATTCAAATATGGATTAAATAAAATATTATAATTTTGATCTATCCTTTATAGCTAGCCCCTCTCTTATGGAATCATAGCTATCTATAACTGATTTTATTGTTTTTCTATAGATAATGATGTATTTTTACTATTAATATTAGAAAACTATTACATTGGTAGGATTTTTGGCCTTTCATCATGTAACCAACACACATTATTAATTTGAAGATCAAAACAAGGGTATTACACAACTTCAAAAACTTGTTTTGCACATTGATACTAATTGTACCAAGTCCATTTATGTATATCCAAAAAAAATATCCACATCATCCTTATCCATAGCATAATAATCTAAATGCAACACATTTATCCATGGAAATTTATCTGAATGGGAAAATTAGTTTTGTTGTGCTAAATTCCTCTTCATAATATAAACAAAGTGCTTGAGGATTATAAGGTAAATTGCAAGTTAAAACCAAGTTTTTATGTAAATTTCATGAACAAATTAACATGAAAAAAACACTGAACAACAACATATAACAGACATGAACATCACCTAAACAGTAACACAACAACACATGATGAATGAGTTCACCCCGCTAGGGCTACGTCTCCCTGGTCCAGCTTCCAATGGCTTGGCCCTCTTCTATTATACTCAAAAGTGTGATTACATACATTTGCAATGCTCAAACAACTTTGAAACCTCCTCCAATGCCTCTAAAATTCCCAAAAAATCTTGTCTAACCTCTTTCTTATCCGAAATTGGTAAAAAACTAGAGAAATTATGAGCCTCCCTAGTTTTCCTTCTAACCGCTCCACAATTTCCACAAAATCCAGACCGGTCCTACAATTTAGCCCCTTTTTTGGCTAGCTGGGTGACAATTTCCCGAAATTCCAAGCGAAATTGCCGGATAGTTAAAATTCCCAATGACGCCTTAAATTTGGAAAATCAACGTATTTGAATTGGTGTGTTTTATAATTTTTTATTAAAAAGCTCCGCCGTGCGGTTAACTAACCGTCGACAGTTAGTGATTCATTGGCCACATTGGACGGTTTGGTAGAGCGGTTACAGTGGCAACTAACCTCCAACTGGTGGTCCTGGCGGTCTTGACAATTGTTAGCGTGGTGCTCACATGTCGAGGTTTCGTCAATGGTTTGTGCAGGCGGCTTCACCACGTCCTCGATTCCAGCTGATGTCACATGGTAATACATTAATGTGGGGGCTGGCCCCCTCCATCCCTAACCAACGACATTGTAAAATTCAAATAGAAGTTTTAAACAATAAGGTTAAGAACTGATGCATGGCTTAGTGGTATTGCTTGGCACTGTTACAAAGGAGGTCGCGGGTTCGACCCCTGCCTGATCTGTTTTGACCTTGACCAAAATTTTGGTGGCCCTCGGGCTACCACGTGGTAGCCTGTGATTGGCCACCAAAAACCCAATCAAATCACGCCATTGCAAAACAACGAAAACATGCCACTTGAAAAAACATGATTTGCCAGAGCATATACCCTTTGACCAGACAACCTGCCAACTGGGCATGCTCAGTCAGCAGTACGGGCTGCTGACTGGGTTGTCACTGCATTTTTTTCAAAAATTTTGCCTATTTGACAAATTGGACATAACGTGTTTTTGGGAGCATATAGTGTTAGTTTTCCGTAAAAAAAGTTGCGGTAGATTCATAATGATGAGATCTATGCATTCATTTAGGTTCCACACCATTTTGACAAATTTCATTTTTGAGCATAATTTTGAGCACCTGATCACTCCACCCCATTGGAAGATTTTGACCCCAAAAGATCACTTTCAGTTGTTAAACAAATGAGGGTACAGTTCCCTCACCTTTCCAATCTCGATCCATTTGGCCTTAGAAGGATTTGTTCCTTTGAGCCCCACATGAAGGTAGTCTACACTCCCTCGTTTTGATGTCCTTCTTCTATCAAGAATGGTGTCTTGTTGAAGCTCATCAAGATATTCAGGAGAAAATCCTCAATGGAAGAAATATGAACATTTTCTCCTTGATATCCAATCAACGAAGGCTTATACAACCTTTATTTATCAACATTAACAACAGATTAAATTTGCATGTATGAAGAAAAATCTAACTTGAAGGCATTGTCACCAATCTTTTCCAAAATTCTGAAAGGAACATAATGAATTTGTTTCAGTTTTTTACCTTCCCCTTGAAGCCTCTATTTGCTAATGTGAATCCAAACTTCGTCACCAACTTGGAACTCGTGATCTACACGATGCTTTTCGTGCCTTGCTTTGTACTTTCCTTGTCTCTTTTCAAGTTGATCTTGAACTGTTTGATGTATCAATTGGATTTGTTCTATGAAATTATTGGCTTTTTCTATGTTGCTATGGCCATCAATAGGAACATCCTCCCCAAAAATGAAATCTATTTGCGATCTAGGCAAGTATCCAAGACATGCCTCAAATGGTGATGTTTGTGTAGATGAGTGTTTTGCAAGGTTGTAAGCATGCTGAATATAGTGCAAGTTTTCATCCCACAACTTAGGATGCTTGTTACAATATCCTCGAAGAAGATGTTTGACTGTTCGATTGACCAATTTGGCTTGACCATCTATTTGTGGATGAAAGTTTGTACTCTTTTTCAACTTAGTATCCATTAAGTCCCACAAAATTGACCTAAATTTCCCAACAAATTGAGAATCTTGATCACTAAAAATGGATGCACGCAACCCAAAATGAACCCAAACATGTTGAAAGAATAGTTGAGTTGTTTGTTCAATGGTGATTTTATTTTTACATGGCATTAATATACACATCTTGTTGAACCTATCCACAACTACATACAAATAATCATGACCTCTTTTTGATAATGGAACACCCACTACAAAATCCATAGAAACACTCTCCCATGGACATGAAGGTACGGGAAGTGTTGTGTACAATCCTAAATTCCTATTGCTAGGCTTACTAACTTCACATAATGAACAACCTTTAATAAAACATGACACACTTTTAAGCATACGAGGCCAATAAAAATAGCTCTGAAGATGTGATATTGTTTGCTTACACCAAAATGCCCAGTGATAAGAGACGTGTGTGCTTCCCTTATGATATTCACTCTCTCCCCCTATGGAATACAAAGCTTACCCAAATGATACAACAAGTTATTATGTACATGGTAATCCAATTCCTCTACTTGGTTTCCTTGACTCAAGTTTGCATAAACGTCTTGAAAGTCATTATCAAATGCATATTTCTCAACATAAATTTCATGCAAAATAGAATTATGCTTGAGTAAAGTAGCCGCACTAACAATAGGCCTAGACAACATATCAACAACCTTGTTGTATATACCTTTCTTATATCTGATGACCAATTGGAATTGTTGTAGGAAACCCATTCATTGAAAGTGTCTTGATTGTTTCAACTTAGCTTGTGATTGCAAGTATTGCAATGGTTGGTGGTCAGTGTGTATCATGGTTTCCTTTCCCATCAAGTAGTGTTTTCACTTTTTCACACTTTGAACCAAAACATAAAGCTCCTTGTCATAAGTACGATGGTTAATCATTGCATCATTAAAATTTTCTGCGTGAAATGAAACGAGCTTACCATGTTGTTTAAGGACTGCGCCCATGGCATAGTTGCTTGCATCAGTTTGAATCTCAAAGGGTTGTTTCAAGTCCAGTAGTGCAAGTACTGGGGCTGAACTGATATTTTATTTCAAAGCATCGAATGCTTTTTGTTCCTTGCATGGGCCACTGGAAGACCTTTTTTACACTAGTCAATGCATGCAATGGAGTTGCGATATAAGAGAAGTTAGCAATAAACTTCCTCCAATATTGGGATGATCTCAAAAAGCTTATTATATTAGTGATTTTATTGGGCATTTGATTGTTCACAATGACCTCAACCTTAGAGGGGTCTATCTTCAACTCACGTCCTCCAAAAACATGATCCAAGTACACCAAAGAAGTTTTACCAAATTCACATTTTGACATCTTCAAAAAGAATTGATATTTCCTTAAGACATCAAGTACTTTTATTGCATGCATGACATGTTCATCACGTGATTTAATGAAAATTATGATATCATCTAAGTAGACTATGAAAAACTCATCAAGAAATGGCCTCAACACATCATTCATCACACGCATGAAGGTAGCAGGAGTATTACATAAACCAAAAAGCACAACTAGCCATTGAAACAAACCTTGTTTTGTCTTGAATGTTGTCTTCCAAATGCCACCTTCAGCGATTCTAATTTGATGGTAACCAATACTTAAGTCTGACTTAGTAAAATACTTTGCATCTTTCAATTGATCAAGTAAATCATCTATTCTAGGAAATGGATAACGGTTCTTTACCGTAATTTTGTTGAATGCACGAAAATATACACACATGCGCCATGTTCCATCCTTATTTGGCACCAACATAATAGGCGACTCACATGGCCAAGTAATTGGTTGGATGATCCATTTTTCCATTAACTCTTAAATTTTCTTTTTGATTTCAGTACTCTGCATCACCAACATCTTATACATTCTAATTCTAGGAAGAGAACAATATTGTTGCAATTGTATTTCATGTTGGATTCCCCTCTTGGGAGGTAATCTCTTTGGTTCCTGAAACATATCATTATTTTGATTAACCGCTTCAATAAAATCATATTTCAACTTTGGATAACATCCTTGACATGCTTCATTATCAACATCATTCTTTGGTTTAATCATAAGAAGCACAAAATTCTTTCTTTAATTCACTAGTATTTTCATTTGTCCCGCATTAACTAATGAAAGATTTAGTTTATTGCGATGAGCTCTCACAATATACTCCACACCATATTTGAACAAATGGTACTTGTTTTCATGGCGATAGAAGAAGGATTTTCTATCATAGAGGTAAGGAATACCCAAAATAAATTATGAAATATCAAGCAGTACAACATCTAATTCAACTTCATCAATGAAGTTTGTTGTGATTGCAAACAAAAGAATACACTTTCTTGTAACCTGTAAATTTGTGTTCTTGCATATACAACCCAATGGATATGGTTTCAATATTAAGTTTCTTGACTAATTCTTCAGATATCAAGTTGACTTGAGACCCACTATCAAATAGTGTGTTTATTTTTGTATGTTTTGCAATAACCCTCACATGGAATAATTCAATCCTTGTTTCTTCATTTGGAGTACTAGTGTGACAATTTGATGAACTAGTTCTAGTAATGGATTATTTTCCTTTCATACCCATGGCTATAACTTTACTTTCATCACCCGAATCGGATCCCAAATCTTGTTGAGTGGTTGCAACTATTTTTTGTTTCCCCTTGTTGTTGAATTTCTTGGGCCTCATATCTGGATGAAGATTCCAACAATGGTCCTCATCGTGACCCTATTTGAAACAATGTTTGCATGTTATTTTCTATCTTTCCTTTTTACTAGATGGATTTTTATTTTATTTTCCTTTGAAACCATTTCCTTTCTCTCCACCCTCAAACGACTTCTTTTTACACTCTTCTGGAATATTTTCCCCTCTTGCCTCAAGGTGAGTGGCTTGCACACAAAACTCATCTAGAATAGTGGGATTGAAAATAAGGATAATATGCCTTAGGTAGCTATGTAAACCCCCTATATACCTCAATAATGTGTCTTGTGATTGCAAATCAACACCTAACATGAGAGCTCTTCTTCTAAATTATTGGGTGTAATCTTGCACATTTTGACCTTTAAGTTGTCTAAAGTTTTGCCAATTCATGATGGATTTCTATATATATGCTAGAGGGTAAAATTTTATTTTAATTGCAGCAATGAAATCAAACCAATATATTGATATATTTCCGTGTTTTTTTTATCTCATCTTGTTTCTTGGCCTCCCACCATACTAGTGTCGCACCCTGTAGTCTTAAGGAATCTAGTTGAATATTTGTATCATCATCTTGAAGGTTTTGAATCTTGCAGTAGACCTCCAACTGACGAAACCAATTATAAATATTCTCTATTTTTACTTCACCATTATACATAGTCAACTCAAATTTAATATCAAGTTTTAACAAGGGTGTTTTACCAATTCCTTTTGAGGTATGTTGATGAGCATGAGTAAGGGTTGTAGTAGTGGAAGAGGATGAACATGAAGATGAAGATGGTGCTGAGGATGATGGTGAGGACGATTTTGGAGTAGATGGTGTCTTATCACCATTTCCATTACCTCCTCCTCATGGATAACTCTCTCCTCTTGGAGGCCTAGAGCTTTCACCCCACAACCTTGTATTACTCTCTTCATAAATGACTTTCACCATCTCTGTCATGCCAAAGAAAGCCTTCCTAAAATCCGTCTCATCCTCTGTCATGTTTACCATTTCCTCTTTTATGAGACATGCTTAATTAAGCCTCAGGTACAATAGGAGCTGAATCTTGTGGTGGAGATTGTGGCAACTGTGCCCTCCTTCTCCTTGCTCCAAATTGAGAACTTGCAACCACAATCTTACCTTCTCCTCTTTTTAGCTTCAACCTTCTAAGAATTTAAACACTTGCAAAACAATTAAATCCTCCTCACACAAGTAAACCTAGTGCTCTGATACCAACTTGATCTGCATGGAAAATTAGTTTTTTTGTGCTAAATTCCTCTTCAGAATATAAACAAAGTGCTTAAGGATTGTAAGGTAAATTGCAAGTTAAAAATGAGTTTTTATGTAAATTTCATGAAAAAATTAACATGAAAAAACTCTTAACAACATCACTTAACAGACATGAACATCACTATAAACAATAACACAACAACACATGATGAAGGATTTCACCCCATCTAGCCTATGTCTCCTTGGTATAGCTTCCAATGTCTTGACCCTCTTCTATTATGTTCAAAAGTGTGATTATAGACATTTACAATGCTCAAACAACTATGAAACTTGCTCTAATGGCTCCAGAATGCCAAAAATGCCGGTCTAACCTCTTTTTGATCCAAAATTGGTAAAAACTTGGAGAAATTATGAGCCTCCCTAGTTTTCCTACTAATTGCTCCACAATTTCCCCAAAATATGGATAGGTCCTAAAATTTTGCCCTTTTTCGGCTAATTGGGTGACAATTTCCTGGAATTTTAGGCGAAATTTTGAGACAATTAAAATGCCCAATGACACCTTAAATCCGGAAAATCAACATATATGAATTGGCGTGTTTTATAATTTTTTATTAAAAAAATTCGTCGGGAATTTAACTAACCACCGATGGTTAGCAATTCAGTGGTCACATTGGATGACTTGGTCGAGTAGTTACGGTGGCACCTAGCCTCCAAATGGTGGTCCTGGTGGTGTCGAAAAATGTTAGTGTGGTGATCACATGTCACGGTTTGGTCGACAGTTTCTGCGGGTGGCTCTGTCGTGCCCCTGGTTCCAGATAAGGTCACATGGTAATACATTATTGTCGGGGCTGGCCCCTTCCACCCCCAACCAGTAGCAATGTAAAATTCAAATAGAAGTTTTAAACGATAAGGTTAAGAAATAATGTGTGGCTCAGTGGTAATGCTCGACGATGTTACAAAGGAGGTCGCGGGTTCGACCCCCGCCCGCTCCACTCAGACCTTGACCAAAATTTTGGTGGCCCTCGAGATGCCACGTGGCGGCCCCTAGCCATGCCATGTGGAAGCCCGTGTTTGGCCACCCAAAACCCAATCAAATCACACATTTTCAAACCAACGAAAATGTGCCACTTAGCACAACATGATTTGTCGAAGCATATACCCTTTGACCTATCAGCCTGCCAACTAGGCTTACCCAGTCAACAGTACAGACTGCTGACTGGGTTGTCCCTGCATTTTTTTTCAAAAGTTTTGCATGTCTAGAAAAGTGGACATAACACGTTTATGGGAGAATATGGTGTCAGTTTTTCGCAGAATGAGTTGCGCCAGATTTAGAATGACTAGATATGCACGGTCATTTAGGTTCCACACCATTCTGACAACTTTCATTTTTGAGCATAATATTGAGCACCTGATCACAAATATTCAAATATTAAAAAAAATGAATATTTTCACCTTCAACCTATGTTCTTTGTATACTCTTTATGGGTACTTGTAATCTTTTAGCTAAATCAACATTGATATGAATATTCTTGCAACTAATATTAGGATCAGAAATGGTTTTCTCTTATTGAATACAACAATAAACCTGTAATGTGGTTTTCCATATGAAATTAAATCCCTAATATTCTTCTTATCCTCCTTTACAACATCAAATCACTTGTCTAAAAATGTTATTTCAAATTCTTCATCTTGTTCTGGTTGAGAAAATTCCACCACGTGTCTGCATCACTTTTTAAATTCCAATCTATCCAGAATTTCCACTTATTTCCCCATTTTGACTTCCTTTATTTTATGTATTCTTCAATACTAGGACCATCATCTTTTCATTTAAAACACAAAAAAATATTTCTTGTGAAAATCCAAAAATAGAACTAGGGCTTCAATGCTAATTACTTACTTTTCAATAGAGCTCCTTTATGTAGTTAGGGTTTGAGGATGAAAATATAGAGTGATCAAAAATTCTGCTAAACTTCTGAGATTGGCTATTATGACCCTAATTATGAAATGGCACAACTTTTCTAGATTAATTGGCACTAGTTTGACTAAAAATTGTGTATTTTGTCAAAATATTTCCGTTCTAAGAAATTCATGGCTTTTCCAAAAAAGAAAAAAGAAAAAACATAGAAAAAGTCCCTCCACTTCTTGAACTTCATTTTGTATGTGTTTTTAATTTAATTTAATTTTGTTAATTGGATTGTCTTTCAGATGAATCCAATTCTTATATTTAATTCCCAAAATTTCATCTTTTTTTTTTAATTGACGTGAATTCTATTGTCCTCTTTCTCTCTCAAATGTTAGCAAAAAGGAAATAAATAAATAAATCTCCCACTTTGTGCCCAAAAAGTCTCTCACTTCATGCCCAAGAAAGAATTATAATACCACATGTAGTAAACTTTCAAAGATATAATAGAAAATCCACCTTAAAACTTTCAAAATAAACCATAAACACCAAATATACCAAAACATTCACCATTAATGACATCAATAATATAGAGAGAATAACCTTTAAGGAAGGGAAACACCATCAAACACTCCTTATGGAAGGAATCATTCCACATGATACAAGACAATACACTACAACACACATTTAGCATAATGATACTAAAGTATATTTATACTTTCTCATGAGAAATCCTGAGTCTTATGTCGACTACCTCTTGCTATTATATTATTTCCTTCTAATTATAAAGTGGGTCTATTCCATTATTATTACTGAATTTATTTCAATATCTCATTGGATACCTTCCTAGATACCCCATATTATCTTCTCTAGGTAAATTACATTTTTGTAATTTTCCCTTCATCTGTATCACCTACACAATTTACATCTGAAAAACTTTCCAAAATGAAGTTATCATTATTCTTCAATACATTACCAATTGTCAGGTATATTTGATATATCTAAGTACTCTCTTTATTGCATTTCAATATAATTCCTTGGGATAGTTTAAAAACCTTGATAAAATTCCAACTGCAAAAATTATGTATATCCAACTTATGGTAAAATAAAGAAATATTTCTAGAATGTGATAATAAAAAATTTGTCCACTATCTAAGAATCATCATCTATGATTATAATTTTCCATTTTGAACTTCTCCAACAATTTTGGAGCATACTATATCTATGAGATGGAAATATTGTTTAGTTGTTTTCAAACTTCAATGCCCAAATAATAATTTAATAATCCCAAGTAAATCATATCAATGATTTGCAAAGATTATATTTTTGTTCTTGAATCAAGTCATCGCTCTTACTTGTAGTTATTAAGTCATCAACATATAAATCCATAATTGTATTTTTTTCGAATTTCTTCTTTGATATAAAAAGTTATGATTAAAGACATTTCCCTTGAAATTTATTTTTTTCCAAAGGGGAAAAACCCATAATTTTATTCACTTTGAAACAAGGAAAACAATTATATTTTGCAGATGTTGAAATCATTTCATAAGATAAGCCTCTCGACTTATGAGATAAAGAGAAATAAACTAAAAAAAATTACATATGAACATTCTAAGTTAAGTGTGATACTAATCACTTAACTTCTCTTTCTTGCCTTTCTTTTTTTCACTTTCTTCCACCCCCTTGAGTTTGGATCAACTGGAACCATTTCCAGTTCTCTTCTTGTTTTCTTCGATGTGCATTATTTATCCGAGTTCGAGCTCTTAGAAACATGAACTCTTTTTGTACCCCCTCTTTTGTTTTATGTTTATGCCTCATTTTTCTGATTTTTTGATGCCTTAATATCTTTTTATTCGATGTCATTCTGTGCATGGGTTATGGTTCCATTCAAGACATGTGTATCCTTTTCCACTTGGTGTGGAGGGTTCTTATTCTTCTTCTTCTGAGAGGTGGTGATGAGAGGGTTTCCATCCTTTTGATTTGCGAGCCTACCCCATTTTATTTTTTGGGATATTTTTTCAGTGGACATGTGTTATGTTAGTGTCATCTTTGGTAGCAAATTTGACTATTGAATGTAATTTTTTCATAATCTAATACTTGGGTCCACTGAATGTTTTTATGTTTCAGGTTAATGTCATTAAGTAGACCTTTGCTGAGGTGTATTTCTACATAGATTCTAGAAAAGGTAAAAATACCTTTCTATGTTCTTTCGAGGTCCATCGTTTTTACTTTTCCAAATGTGTTTCTGATTTCCTCTATAATATTGTGGTGCTAGAAATGGAGGGGGATATTTGGTAGCCTCATCCATACCTACATTGGGATTTTTAGTGTCAAGATGATATAGAATTGGGTTAACAATGGGTTGGGATGGATCAATGCATGGGATATAGGACGCGGGATAGTTAGGGTGATTTTGAGTTGGGATAATTGGAAATTGAGATATATAATACTTACTAAGTTTCATTCCTCTTATTAAAACTACTTATCTAATTTCCTAATTATACGTAACATAAATGTCATTTATTTATAAATTTTCTTTCCACTCTATGATATTACGTTATTACTTTAGTACATTTATTACTAAATAAATAGAAATTACAATATCTAATAAAATACAAATTGAGAAAGTAAAGTCATGTTTCGTTTGGGTACCTTTTTATGATTATAAAAATTGTTTATTTAAAATATTTGAATTTTTACCCATAGACCATACTCATGACCAAATTAATCATATGTTTAATTGATTCTTTGTGAGGTTGAGGATGTAACACCCCTTGTATTAGCCCTCAATTTTGTAGTGATAAATGATGAGTGTGATTATAAAATAATTTTATATTTGGTTGGCCTAGAGAGTGGGATAGACAAATCCACTACATAAGGGAG
The DNA here is from genome assembly GCA_034641835.2 of Pinus albicaulis. Classification (NCBI taxonomy): domain Eukaryota; kingdom Viridiplantae; phylum Streptophyta; class Pinopsida; order Pinales; family Pinaceae; genus Pinus; species Pinus albicaulis. The sequence continues at coordinate 228,865,009 of CM076581.1, read as the reverse complement.
AGTTGTGAGTCGTGTTGGATGGAATAGTTGATCACCCATCATGAAATAGTTGTCAAAGACATGAAAGGGTGCAGGATATGACCACGTTCTTACCTGCTTCCGTGATGTGAAGGGAAGGGGAAGTGAACATTCTGGTGGAGGCACCTTGAAGATCCTAGAGGAAAGATAAATAACAACAAGAAAAACATATGACTCAAATAGTGGAACGATGGACAAATAAAGTGAGATAAATTTTTAGACATAAACAAGTGTGGAGTGCAAGAGCGAGGGCGCTGTGCCCTAGATAATTTTTTTGAGACTGATTAGATGCAATCCCTAGTATTGATGCATTGGAGATGTTGGACTATGTGTGTCCAAGATTGAAATATCATTCGTAAGCTCAGGGGAAGAACTATGTGATGAGTGCTTATTGACAAGGGTGGATAGAACAATAAGTGGTCATTGAGAAAGTTGATAAACCACTCACTTCTTGTAAAGTAAGCTGATAAACCACTCAGGTGCTTGCTATAAGGATGATAAACCATTAGGCAAGGTGACAATCCATTGGGGTGCTTGCTGAAAAAAGGTTGATAAACCACTAAGTGCTTGTTGAGGAAGCTGATAAACCCCTGAATGCTTCCCAAGTAAATTGATAAACTACCTAGACATTGTGCTACATGTTCCTATAATTATTCCCTTGAAAATACAACTAATAAACCACCTAAAAAGAAAACTCATACTCCTGGAAACTAAGAAATACCCCAGCTGAACCTGGTGAGAATCCTTGAGAAAGAAATCCCTTAGATCGTGGATCTGGCTCAGAGGTGGATAGTTGTAAGAAAGTTTATGGTGTGTCTACCATGTGGTTGGGTGGAGAGTTAAATTCCCACCTTTATTTCCATCCATCTATAGCCATTCATATAAGTTCCATGGGTTGTGTATATTTGAATGATATTGATAACCATGACTGGTATGTTAGTGAATAACATATGGCTATGTGGTATTCCTAAATGTTCATTGAAAATTGTTGCATTTCCTTGATGGGGAAATTTCGTGTATGATTTTTTGGCTAGGTTGGAATACTAGATTTATGTGGCTGATATGAATGTTCCCTATTTTATATTCCTTTCTGACCGGTTGCATGAAGACATGCAAATAATTGTTAATACTAGTACTTTGATGGTCAACATGCTTATAAATTGAAAGGTTCATTGTTCTTGCTTATAATGTTATGAATTCTATTTATGCACATGTTGATATGCATTGTGTTATGTATAATAACCTTGCAAGATTTATAGAACTTTGAGTTAAATTGATGTGAATAAGTTATGCCCAACTTTGTAGATGGATTATCATTATAATGCATGACCTCTTAGTAGATCTAATGTTCATGCATGGGATTTATTTTGTATTTGGACATGGTGTTGCTCTATCCAATATACATAGCACTGTAAGTTACGGGTTACCTATTTTGATGTCTAGATGTAGGCATGTTGATGAATCCATTTAATGTATCATATCCATCAATGATGTATAAAATGCTAGAGTTGGTATCAGGGGTTCATTCCTATAAATAAGAGTGTTCTGAGCAACGTTATGCATAAAGGTTTTTTTGGCAAAGTCCCTGGAAATGCCTTGGAAAATATAAGTTTGAGTATCGCAAATATTTAGACTTATATCCAGGGACGAATGAGCCTTAAGTGTGATTTTATATTTGGGCCATATATCTCATAGAACCAGTGGATGTATCTATGAGTGAAAACATCCAGGTCATTTGTATTAATGCACTTTTGAGACACCATATTCAATTCAATCCAGATATGTAGTAAGGAAAACTTACATTTGGTGTTGGGCTCACTTAGGAGTTTAAGGCTCGAAGCCAGACATACTCACAAGCTGGATTTTGAATGAAATCTGAGGTGGGGCCTATTAGTGTCAGTTTTTGCATCCTACCGCCAGTGATCAAATAGACTCTTATCATGTCTTTTTAGGGTCCAATTTTGAAATTTGTGTCATTCCATTAGGTCATAATGCACAAATTTGGTCACTGGATGTAGATCTAGGTCTGATTTCACTCCTCTAAAAATTTTATTACTTGTTGGCTCATTTCACCTGTTAGCTGAGTGTACCATCATTCATGATATGTCATCATCATTACCTTCATTTTCATCATGGTTTCATTCAATCGAGAGTCTCTATTAGGTCTTAGGGTTTCAAGGTCATCAAATCATCGTTTCATGCCATAAATTCCAGCAAGTGAAGGAGTGACAATAAAGAAATTTCATCAGTAAATTTGATTTCAAAACAAAATGTAATTTTATGTTCCTAATTTGTAATAAGTAGATGAAATACTCAAGTTTCCATCAATAAATGATCAAGGTTCCAAATAACAATTCAATGTTCCTAAGCCATCAAAAGATAAAGTTCAAATATTAAAGGTAAAAAAGCAATGTAAGGTTGATTTGAATAAAGGAAATGTGGGTCCATGTCTATTTAATGATATTTCTCCAAGTATAAAAGGCCCTCAAAGTCCAAAATTCACTCATTTTCACTGTCCAACATCAAGCTCTCAAATTTTCCCAAGAATAAAACCTATTTTTTCTTCACAAAACCAAGTTCAGGGCCCACTGTTGCCCTTTTTCCACAGGCGTTGCACTTTTTGCAGTGGGCACGCTGCACTTTTCTGAAGAACATTGCGATTTTTGCAGGGCTTCGTTGCACCTATCTCAAGCTTGCTGCGCTTTTTGCAGTGAATGAGCTACCAAATCAAATCTTGTCTCCAATGGTTCTAAGCTACAAGAAAAGGTTTCTTCACTCATTCCCAAGTAAGTCACATCCTCGCAAATCCTCCTTTCAGCTCATGGTCATAAGTTAATGGTGGAATCCTCTCCTTTAATATCCATGTCATGTTTTAGTAATTAAACCATAGTTTTCATCTTTGTGAGGTTAATTTTTTTTTCCCTAGACCCATAACCTCCCTCACACTCTAATTCACTCCCCACTACCCTCACACCCCCTCATTTACCACTCTTAAGATATATTCCCTAAAACCCTACTCCTATGCTGCGCTTTTCTAGGCAGCTAGACTACCTCCATGTATTTCAATTCCCTACCCTATCTCCCTTATCGTTTCAAATCCCCATCACTTCCATAAGCTTCCTAACTCCCTTAAGCACTTCCCTAAATTTTCCCTCACTTATCTCATCTCCCTAACCCTACAATTCCACTCCCTTTTCCTTCCCCTTCTCCCCAGCGTTTCTAAGAAAAACTGAATATAATGGAGGAGGAGAGAAACATCATGGAGGAGGAAAGAAACACCACAAAAGAAGAAAAGAAAACATACAATAAAGGAGGGAGAATCTTGAGGCTAGAGACATCATACACTAGGGAATTGATGTCATCACCTTTAGCAGTCAAATGTTTCCAGCATGTATGTTGTTTTGATTTTTGTGAGATGGTCCAAAGAGTGCAGAGCCATCATAATTTGACTAGAATATTCATCACCAACCTACAAAAAGACCAAGTGACCATTGCAGGGGCGACATTCACCATTTCTACAGACATCATTGCAGCAACAACATGGATACCCAATGTAGGTGAAAAGTGGTTCAAAACTAAATATTTGGATGCCCAGCTGTATGAACCTTACCTCAAAGCACCATACAAAGAAAAAATCAAGAAAATATTCCCTTTTGGTCAGTTACTTAATATGTTTTCCCCCATGATGAGTATCATCATGAAATATTTCACTTGTGAGGGCAGATTCTCTAGGTTGTACAACTATCACATCAGGTTACTCATGCATTTCACTAGGGTGAAATTTCTCAACCTTCCCTACTATTTGTACAGGATAATTGACAAGATGGCCTACATAGTGAAAAACAGAGAGTATGAGATTCAAATGAAAAGTCTCTTCCATCATTCACTCATTAACATCACCAAGAAGAGACCAAAAACAAGGGGCCTTAAAAGAGCATTGGAGTAGGAAAAAAAACAAGAGGAACTCACCTTTGAGGATAGAATTGTAAGAGAAATCAATGATGACAGAGAGGTTTGGATTAGAAGAGTTAACATAAACCTGGATAAGCTCCTTCATAAGTCCAAAAAGGACAATCAGACGTTGAGGCACATGGCTGACCGCTACAATAATAGAAACAATATTTGCAATATTAAGATCAAGCAATTGAGGGATAAGCTCAAGGAAACCCTAATCAGCCAAAAGGAGAAGGGTAAACCTGAATTACTTGTTGATGTCTCCT